>PVJH01003862.1:0-134906 GCA_004026705.1 Nesogale talazaci | reverse complement strand
CGTAAAGGCAATTGCTTTGTCTGTTTCCTGGGTGTCAGCTTTCTCCTTGGCTGGGTCCCTAATTTCATCTGGCAGCACACTGTGACGGGGGTGGGGGGCAAGAGATGAGTGTGAGAGCTTGTTTGGGGCTGGTTTGTCAAGTGCTTTGAAAGTCCTTTGAATGATTTTTAATGTTGTCCTGAAGATAAGGGGTTGTAGACACTGACTGGTTTTAAGCAGTAGAATACTTTGTCAAATTTACAATTTAAAAGACACCTCTGGCTGCAGCCTGGGGTGAGGGGGTGGGAGGTATATTGGAGATTTGAAGCTATAAGCAGGGAAAAGCACAGAAGCTTGTGACAACCCCCAAGAGGACACTAATCGTTCTGACATGAGAGGTTGCTTTGGGGTCAAGAGCCTTAGGGCCAACCCCCTTCTTAGTGATTGCTTTTGATTAGGACAGCTGTTCTCAACCTGTGGGTCGCAACCACTTTGGGAGTTGAACGACCCTTTCACAGGGATCTCCTGATTCTTAACAGTAGCAAAATTACAGTTATGCAGTACCAACAAAAATAATTTTCTGGTAGGGGGTCCCGCAACATGAGAAACCATATTAAAGGGTCTTGGCATTAGGAAGGTCAAGAAACACTGGATTATGGAGTTATTGCTTCTATTTTTTTTCGTTGTTTTGTGTAAAAGGTCATTTTATAGGGGGCTCTTATAACAATTCCCTATGTCACTTGTATTAAGCATATTTGTACATAAGTTGTCATCATGTTCCAAGCATTTACTTTCTATTTGAACCCTTGTTATCAGCTCTTTTTTAACCCTCCCCACCCTCATGAACCCTTGATAAATTATAGATTTTTATATCTTACACTAACTGCTGTCTCCATTCCCCCCCATGGTTTCCATTGTTTGTTTCCCAGGGGGTTGTGGGGTAGTGCTGATGGTTGTGTGTTGATCATTTCCATCGGCGCTTCTCTTATTTTGAATTCTGGTTAATATCACCCCTATCCCCAAACCCTACCCACCGCACTATTCGTCTAAAGGTTTACAGTACAGAGAAACACAGAAATGGTCGACCTGATCCTTAACTGATGCTGATGTAATAAGAGAAGATAGCATCTTGAATCTCATCTTGCCTTAAGAAAGCCCAGTTCAGATGTTGCTGTTAGCATTCCTAGGAATGACTCATGAATAGAGCTTTGTGAAACATAGAGATGATTTCCAGGACTTTATCCCTAGTCTGTCTTCATCTGGAAACTACACAAACTTTGCCAGCATGATGCTGTTGTTCTTAGTTGCTTTAAAGGCTCATGGTGACTACAAGTGTGTCAGATTAAAACTCCTCCATAGAATTTTCAAGATTACCAGGCCTGTCTTCAAACTCATCTCTGGTGGGTTTGGACAGTCAACATTTTGGCTAGTACTGGGGCGCCTAACCTAGTGTGTCCCTTAAAATTCCATGTTCAGTACCATAGCAAAACAGAAGTCTCCACTGATGGCGCCTTACAAGATGTATTGTCTGGGAATTGAATTTCTGTCTCCATATGGAAGGGAAGAAATCACCCAATGTACTTCTCTTCAGCTCACAGCTGCCTCTTTACCTCCAGATTATTGGGAAAATGCACACACTTATGTATCCTTTTATGCTACCTCTACATTGGCATCTATAACTGGGGGAAGACAATCAGAGTTTTCATTTTTGGCAATGACCGTCCCTGCCAATTCATAGAGTTGACTTGGTTCTTCTAGGACTCTGCATCTCTTCTCAACAGTCATTGGAAAGTGTCAAATAGAATGGGAGAGGGCAGGGCAGGAAGCTGAGTCACACATCTCAGGGAAGTCGAAAACTGCATGGAATTTATAGATCAAAAGACTCCACTGAGAGAAAGAACTGGGCTGCTTGATTCAAAGGTGGAACATGTTGAGTCACTTGGTTCTGAATAGTGATGGGAAGGCTCTCCCATCAGTATATATCTTCAGTTACAACTAGGGCCTTATGAATCTTAGATTACTCAACACTGTGATCTTTCTTAACACACATACTTGGCTTATTGGCTTCAGTTATGCCTAAAGACAAACAATAGCATTCTCTCAATAGTGATGCTGGTAATGAGAAATGCATTATGAGAATAAGAAGAGTATGTAAGTCTGCCTCTCATTTACGCACTCTTCTGAATAAACCCTTGAGTGAGATTGAAGAGGGAGGGAGAAATGTTCTATTGCCTCAGTTGAATCTGACTTCTACATTAAATATTCATATTTGCCTACCACATGTTCCCTAGAAGTAAGTCAACAATGTCTTCTGTGCTCAAGTAAGAGAGGAGCAATCTGTCTGTACCCTGGAGGCAAGCTGGATATGTGAAGACATGTGGGAACTATAATGTGAATCTTTAACTTCAGAGCTTTCCAAAAGATTGTAGAAAGTGACTTTGTAGAGAGTGATTTTTATTTGCACCATTTTACTCCTAAATATCTTTAGCACCTAATCTTATTGATAGCAGGTTATCCATATTCTGTGTGTGCAACACACTTGAGAACTGTCCTCACTTGTACGATTAAACTCGATTTTCATGAATTTTGAGTTAAAGTGGATCCTATTTCCTTTTTGCAGATGAGAGCCCAGAGACCAATTGAGTTAAAGGAAATGCTGCAGATCAGCTAATTAATAATTAAAACAATCAAACCATGGCTCTTTGCAGTCTAGATGGTGCTCCACAGAGTTTTCAGTGGTTTATTTTTAAAAAGTAGATCTACTTACTTTCATTGTGTTCATCCTGAGACCATAGGACAGCCCAGAACTGCTGCAATAAGGTACTGTGTTAGACAGGGTTCTCTCGAGAAACAAAACCAGGACATTAATGATTTTATATACATTTATACAAATAGAAAGATATATAATATGAGAGGTCAGCAGTTAATTTATCTATAAAGCAGTATGAATGGTTTGGTGCAACTCACTTACATGAGGTAGCTAATACATTGGCAGTTCTTGGAGTCTTGAGGACTGCCAGGCAATCCCCTGCAGAGCAATTCAGGCTATTCAGCCACAGACAGCAAGCAACAGGGCAGGTCAAATGACAGGTTCCGATAGTCTCCAGCTCATGGGATGTAGATTTCAGCAGTGAGGTGAAGCAGGTCTTGAAGGAACCTCAACTCCCAGTGACACAGCTCCTGGATTATTTGTCCCATGGGTAGTTTAGCTTGCAAATTGAGGCACAGGACAAGCAAGGCAGTTGGCTGCACACTGGTCCAAAGATCCAAGAGCAAGAAAGACAAGACTCGCCACACCATTTATATCTCTGCCCTTCAATTAATCTCACATGTGTTCATTGGCAATGTTGTCACAAGAAACCTACCTATTTTTCCTTGGCCATGTTGCACAACAAAACTATGTATCATAGTTTCTAAGTCTATCATTCTTTACAGGAGTAGAAAGCCTTGCTTTTCTCCACATAGCAGCTGGTGGTTTCAAACTGATCACCTTGAAGTTAGCAACCCAGAGTGTACCCACTACATTATATCACGAAGTCTTTATTCTAGGAAGCTGTGGGTGAAAGCAAAGCACAACTTCTCAATTAGTAGCTGGAAGGAATAACCAACGAAACCACCAATCTTATAATTTGGTAATTTGGGTCTACCCAGAAGTGGCACAAAGAAATTTTCATAATCTACTTCTGAAAGCTCAATTATTGAAGGTTTTTTTGGAACACAGAACATCGGCTCTGATGTTTTTGGGTTGGCATGAGTCTGAGTCAATATGATGGGAACTCTTACTGAGCAGGCCATAACTCAGTAGGACCTCAGGGAATTACCCTTCACTTCCCATTTGCTTCTCTGTTCTGGAACCCTTCTCCTCCCTACAGATTTCCTCTGTCCATTATATGGCTTATGTTGACATGTATATCTTCATGTGGCATGATGTCTAGAGAACACCCACTCCTACAGCCTGTGTTGAACACACACTAATTTTTATGAAAGGATATACTAACTGGTACTCAAGGAGAATTCTAAGCCCTTCTTTCAGAAGTTCACCCCAGGTTGTCAAAGTAGAAACGGTTTTTTTAGAAAGATCAGATAGGAAACCAACTCAGAAGATGCTGGTTTTGATTAGCCTGTGTGAACCTGAGTTTCCTTACTGGGGCAAAGGGAATGATAATATTCCTGGATCAGCTCACAAACTGTTGTGATGTAGGCATGGGATGGCTTTCCTAAGTGATTAAATGGTATGACTAAAAGTCTTCTGCACGTGTAATCCTCAACACATTCAGGGTCTTTACTTTCTCAAGCCAGTGTCTTTCCTGCTGCACCTTCTCCAGTTCTTCCCTTCCTCAGGATTCATCTACCTGCTGTAGAACAGTGGTAGGTAGGCATGGCACATCTGAAGAGGGTAGAAGACAGCTTCCTTAAGAACTTAGTCCTGGGCTGAGCCCCGGGGGCATAATGGTTGTGCGCGGGACTGCGGCCCACTGGGACGGAAGTTCAATTCCAGCAGTGGGGCTGGGCCTCCTACTCCCACCACCGGAGAGCAGTGATGCCCCCCCCCCAAAAAAAAGACTTAGTCCTATCTCAGAAACATCATTCATTTGCTCATTAGCTCACTTCTATTTATTTATTCATTTGTTCATCATACCATATTTCATAAAAATATAAATTGTGAGGAACTATTCATGTTGTGAATAGTTCCATCATACAGCACAATCTGTACAACCAAATGAGACCGTTTAGTCTCATGCCTGCCTCAAAATTATGCTTGAACCCATCATTGGACCACTGTATTAATTGATCTTATTGGAAGATTTCTTTTTTTTTCTTTTTCTTTTATTTTTTGCTGACCCTCTACTTTACCAAGCATGATGTCTTTCTCCAGGGATCAGACCTTCCTTGTAACACATCCAAATTAAGTGAGACAATGTCTAGCCATCCTCACTTCTAAGGTGCATTCTGGTTGTACTTCCTCCAAGGCAGATGTGCTTGTGCTTCTCTCAGTCTGTGGCACCTGAAATATTTTTCACCAGTATATTTAAATGGAAAAGAAGAAGCCTACTTCAAAGCAGCATAGTCTAATAGGGAGGGTATGCATATACATGGAGTTCCTGTGTGGACTCTGCTGTGCAACCAGAGTGTACCCTGGATGGCATCTATTTACTGAGAGGTTAGAAGTTTGAATCCACCCTGAAGTGCCTAAGAAAAAATATTTGGTGATACAAATAGAGCAAAAACAGCCATTGTGTTTGTTTTTATCTGGCACACTCTGGAGACTCAAAGACAACTATGTCTTTGTATATACATAGATAAGAAATTTCAGAACAATTGCATATGCATGGAAGTGTGGGTATGGATGATGTGCTTCTGAGGAACACATTGTATGGGAGCATGGGAGAGTCATAGCTAATGTGACAAGTATGATTTTCTTGTGAAAATCTCTTACTGAGTCAGGGGAATAGGTGAGAGAAATAGATTTATCCAGATAAGATGGCAAATGATTCTCAGGAGGATATAGTTCTTGCTATTCCTTTACATTCAATGACCATGCCTAGGGATTGGGCTGGAATTTCCTGTACTTAGAGATGCACAACTATTGCTTATATAAAACAGATCAGAGAAACATTGAGGTAAAGTGACTCAGCTGACAAATAGATTAGTAGCCCACACTCTCTCTGAAGTTCTAAGTCATGTTCTTAATCGCTAACATTGGAGGTTTCCAAGAGGGGACTTCACGTTATATGCCTTGCTAAGAATCACAGGTAGTTAACAAGTGTCAAGCTGAAAATTTCCCTCTGCTGTCACAGAAGCACACAAATACATGCTGCAATTTAAGAACAATCCTTGTGGAGACCAAGAACACATTTCACTGTGAAACATGCATAAAAAATCTGCAGAGAATTCAGTTAGGGGTGGGCAGGGCCAAATCATGAGGGACTCATTGAATCAGCTCCCCACTCGGGATGAAGAGTATGTATAATATTAGGAAACACCACTCCAGAATGCCCATCCCCACAGTCAATTTCCTTGTGATGCACAGTGTTCTCATTAGCTTTTTTTCAGAAGGAGGTCACCAGACGCTTCCTTCCAGTCCATCTTAGTCTGGCAACTTTATTGAACCCTGTTCACTGGGATGGCAACACGCAAGCCTCCACAAATGGGCATGTGATGGCTATGCGTGGGTTTTGTTGGCTGGGAATGAGGCACAGGTTGCCAGTGCAGAAGGTGAGGGTTCTAACCCTGAAACATCAAAGGCTTTGTGAGGAGCCAGTGCATCCTTACTAAGGAACTTGTTCTGTACCCCACATGAGCACACTTCTCTCTCTGTGGCAAGAAGGCATGCAGCCTCTCCTGGACTGCTGCTGCTGCTTCTCAACGATAATCTCTCTTCCCCTCAAGTGCTAGAACAGTCTGGTTTATTCTCCACCAGGATCCATGAGAACTTGACTGACAGCAATTATGCATAATTGACTCGGCACAAATCTGGCTGCCGGCTTGCTCTCCCTCTGCTTGTCGGAGCCTCACGGGGACGCCATTCCAGGAATTCGCCTGGCAGACCCAGTCCCGGGCCACCTGTGTCTCTTGAATCATTCAGTAGCAGGTGTCCTTGCCTTGGCGTGCAAAACAGAGCATCTTAAGCAAGTAAGAAGTCTCCCTCTTGAGAAGTGGCATGGAGCCTCCAGCCAGCATGCTGTGAGACAGACAAGATCACGTTCAGGGTTTGGGGCAAAGAGGAAAATTAATGAGTTTCAGGACGAGTGGCACCCGGTTGTCAGGACAGCCCCCCGGATTACCTGTCAGTTTCTCTCTCCCACAGAAAGCTAGATTGGGCGCCCTACGATTATCCTCTGAACAGACTCCCGCACGGTCCTCTGAGCATGCAGACAGTTGCATACTGGGCATAATTTTAGATCTCCCAAACTTGCATTCTATTTCAGAGACCAGAAGTTTACATTTTAGATCTGCTACAATGCACAACCTGCATTGTGTGCGTGCGCATGCGTGCACGTGAGCAGATTTGAAACTAACTCGTCAACCATCTTCAAGAACCCTAGAACTGAGTGGGTTCAGAACACCCTTATAACTTAAACAGAAAGAGCATAATTAGGAATAAAAGGATTCTTCTGCTTCTCATCCCTTATGCTGTTAGCTAGCAAACTCTGTGGATGTTTCCTAACCCCATGTTATGTTATTATCTTAACAATGTATGATGTCCTCCCATATTTCATACATGACTGGATCCGGTGACCTTTATCTTTGCATAACTGGATCGCCAAGTTTATTTCTTTCATGGTACTGTTGGGGGGCGGGGGGGGTTGACCTTCAACCTTTTGGTTACCACCAGAAGGCAAACCGAGCTCATTAATGACTAACATATTGATCCTGATTCATTCCATGTCATTTTGGATGCTTCCAATTGTTCCAGATTCATACTCGACACATTCCAAGTTTCAAGCATTAGCAGATTTTTTTTTTGCTGCTGCTTTTTGCCTTGAGTCATTCCCCACCAGCAAAAAAAGATCCTGAAAGTTCCACTCTCACAGGCTTCACCCATAATGATGGGCTCCACTCCACGAAATCAATTGTTCCTTAGTCACATTCCCAGTGCCCTCCAACACTATCTTCAACAATGGTCCACTTCCATTAATCAGACCTTTGGTATCTGTCAATGTTGAGAAACTATATGTAACATTTTAGTGGCTCTTTCCTCCCAAGTGGGGATCCAAGTCCTACTTCATTGTCTGTTCTTAGTCTAGAAGTTCTGTTGTATCTTGTGCACTTCGGGTGACCCTGCTGACATTCGAAACACCAGTGACATATCTCCCAGCATCAACACAATGCACAAGTCACCACGATGCAACAAACTGGAGGGACTTTCCTTTTCGTCTTTGCCTTCCTTCGTTCCTTCCCATCAATCTTTCTTTCCTTCCTTTTGTCTTCGTCCTTCGTGCTTTTCTTCCTCCATCCACCTCTCCTATTTTTTTAAAAAAAAAATTGTTTGTGATGCTTTCATATTATTAGGTTTGCTTTCAGCAGTCACAAGACACATTAATTGAGCATTCTGTTCTAATCTTCACAATTCTCTACGCTAGCATTATTTCATGGGAATAGAAACTGAGCTTCAGAGAAATGACTTCCTTGCCATAATCTCTGTAGCAGGACAAATAAGGGATCTATGCCTCTTTGTCCAAAGGCTTGTTCTTCTTCCTTATCCTTTGTTTCCTTGAGCACTCTGTGGTTAAGCAGCATTTTCAAAGGAAACTCCCTGGTGGAGGCTCCAGAATGAACCTTGCTACGCTTCATTGCACAGTGTTCTCTTCAAGGAAGCCAAGGGTCTGATGGATAGGCAACTGATGATTCAGCTGCACTCAAAGAAATATATTTCCTGTAACATACCCACCACAAGTGAGTCAAAGCTTTGTAATCTTCACTTCTAAAGAGTATGCCTGCTGTATTTCTTGACAGCCTGGTTTGTTCATTCCTCTGGTAGTGCAGGATCTATTCAACTTTCTTTGCCAGCACCACAATTCAAAATCGCCAATTCTCCTACCTTCTTTTTTCATTGTTTTGTTTTGACATACCAATTCATCTATAGAAAAAACAGTGGCTTGGGTCAGGAACATAGGGTGATGTTTTCAAGAAGCATACTGAGTCTCTCTTCATCTTCAGGACACACTTGTAAAATGAGGACAAACACCAATTCATTGAGAGGATCAGATGAGATCAAATTTTTGAAAGAGTTTTACAATAAGATAGAACTTATGACTATTAATTTTCTTGAAAAGTTAAATTTAAAGTGAACTTTTCTTATTAAATAACATTTTTTGCCAAATGAAGTCTTCCATTTCAAAAAGGAAATAAAGGTGTAGAATGTAGAATATAAGTTAAGGAAGGCTTAATATTAGGGTGAAAAATTTTTAAAAAGCAGATGACTTCAAAAATATGTCATTATAAGTGAGGAGGAGTACAGATTGGGGACCCACAGTCCATCAATAGGTGGAGCAACGTTATCATACAGAGGAATTGCAGAGAGGAGATGAGGCAGCTTAGGTGCCGTGTAATAACAATGAAACATGCAACTTTCCTCTAGTTCTCAAATGCTTCCTCCCACCCACTATCATAATCCCAATTCTACCAATTAGATTCAGCTAGACCAGGGGATGTACACTGAATTTGGAAACATGGCAAATTTAGGATAGATGATCCCTCAGGACTAGTGGTAGGAGTGGTGATACTGGGAGGGTGGAGGGATGGTGGAATAGAGAGGGGGAATCAGTTTCAGGTATCGATTTATAACCTCCTGTATGGATTATGGACAACAGAGAAGTAAGTGAAGGGACACATTTTGGAGAATGTACAATACAAAAATGTAATAACAATTGTAAATTATTAAGGGTTCATGGGGTCGGGGTGAGGGAAGGAAGGGGAATATGGGATATGGGAAGCTGGTATTGGGGGCCTAAGTGGAGGGAAGATGTTTTGAGAGTGATGATGATAACAAGCGTACAATTGTGGCCCACATACAATTGATGTATGTGATGGGAGTTATATGAGCCCCCAATGAAATGATTTATTAAAAAAAAAGGAGAGGGGAAAAGGAGTTTATTCCAAGGGCTCAAGTAGAAAATATTTTGAAATGAATATGGCAACATGTACAAATATGCTTGATACAAATGATGCATAAAATGTTATGAGCTCTAAGAGCCCCACCAAAAATAATTGAAAAAAAGCAGATAATTTCATTTTTCTCCCCATTTTTCTTCCACAGACTTGAACCACAGACCTTAGAATTAAGGTCTGATACTTAACCCAATGTGTCACCAAATCCCCTTGACTTTATAAAGAAGCACAAAAAAATGTTGATCTACTTGACTGTTTCCCAAACCATTGCTATGTTTAATCTCTCTGCTACAGTCACTGTGTCAACATCGCTTATTGAGGGTCTCCTCTTTTTTTCACTGAACATCAGTCTATCTCAAAGATTGATCTCTCTTGAAAACTTATTCTAAGTAAACAAGACAGAGAGAGACTTCTGTAGTAGGTGTGCAATCTATTGTTAATTTGAGAGCATTATGTGTGAAGGGGTGGCCTGTAGTCTGTCCCTCATTGTACAGCCGATGAGGCCTCTGTGTGGGCATTTCCCTAAGAATTCTGGGAGTTCCTGAATTTCCTCCTTGGAGGTGGAAGACACACTCTCTCTCTTGGCTTACTCCCTTCATAACATGCCTGTGGAGAAGACATATACAGAGAGACAGATGAAGTCAGACCTCTGGAGCCAGAGAAGCCAAGTGGAGACTTCGCCAGCATTGAGATGCTTACAATGCCACTGAATCCACAAGACTTCTTAACCACTGGCCTGTGATCTTCCTGCATTCAGTGTCACTGCATGTGTTTAGTGAATCTGAATAGGTCTTTATCGATTAGTATCGGACTTATGGTCTAATATAGGACTTATGGACTTGATGTAGATTTGACTGGGATGTTTTCTCAATACTCAATTGCTCTTGTATATAGAGTTCTCTCTTTTTCTCTTATACATATATGATTCTCCCTGACTTTGTTTCTCTATTCTACCTGGACAAACACAACTTTCCATCCATTTTCCTTAGGGATATTTTTTGCTCTACCCCTAAGACAGAGATGTTCATTCTTTTGATTGTCCACAGTATATTCCATATTTTTAACCAATATGACAGTGGAATATGTCAATCCCTCTTAGCATATCTTCTTTCATTGTCCAGCTTAAATATGCATATGAAGCAAAGTGAGATCAGGTGCATCTTAGTCATCAAAGCAAACTCTTTGTTTCTTAATTCCATTCTCACAGACTTATCTAATGCAATGTCCACTTTTCCATTGAGATCGATTGTTGGTCCAAATCAAATCAAATCCTTGAAAGTTTTTATTTTTTCACTGTTCATCATGAAATTGCTTACTGGTTGAATTATGAGGGTTTTTATTATCTTTAAATCAAGACACAATTCATAATGGAGGACTATAGTCTTTTACCTTCATCAAGAAGTGCTTCAATCATTTCTTTCTCTTCAAGCCAAGTTTGGTCATCTACAAATTGTTATGGAGTCTTCTTCCAATCCTGGTGCTGAATTCTTCTTCATATAGCTCGGCTTCTCTCTCAGATTATTTACTTTTGGGAAGAAGTGTGCCCAGAATGCTGTTAGGGTCAATGATGACAAGGTTTCATCTTACATCTTTTTGACATGTTGTCAGGATAGAACAGTTTCTGGAGGAGGACATTACAGTTGGTAATGTAGAAGGGTAGGTAAAGAAAGGAAGACCCTCCATTAGATGGATTGAGACAGTGACAAAAATGAGCTCAAGGATAGAAATTATTGTGAGGTTGGCTCAGGTCTGGGCAATGTAATCTTCTACTGTGCTTAGAGTCACTGCGCATTGGAACTGACTTGATGGCACCTGTCAACCACAACAGATTGACAGTGCTTGGGGAAAACAGAGAACACTACCAACACACCTTCCGTTTTAAATCTTTTCATTATCCCCTTAATCTTTTCAAACACTTCTCTTTTGTTTAGCCACACATTCTTCATATGTACAGGTAAGCTTTCTGGAATTTCCATCCTTACTTAGGTATCTATAATGTGTTACATTCCACATAGCTGAATGTCTCTATATAGTAAATTAAACCCAGGCAAATTTTGTTCTAGTGTTCTCTTCTTTGGATCAAAATCCATAATCTTATTCAGATGTACTAATTATATTACTTTCACCTATATCCTTTATAATAAAATCTGTATTTTATGGTTTATGTGTCCTAAATTATGGTACTGGTGAAGAATATTGAAAGTACCATTAAATGCCTACAGTACAAACAAATCTGTCTTGGAAAAAAGTACCCTTAGAATCCAGGATAATGAGACTTCTTCGTAAGCGCTTTGGACATGTTGACAGGAGAGTCCTTGTCAGTCCTTGAAGAAGGACATCATGCTTGCTAAAGAAGAGGGACAATGAAAAACAGTCAGGCCACCATCAAAATGGATCAGCACAGTGACTGCAACAATGAGTTCAAACATAAGAACCATTTTGAGGATGACCCAGGACCAAGCACTGTTTCACTGTGCTGAACATCAGGTCCTAATGAGTCAGAATGACACTGAACAAGAACAACACAATTAAAAATGTTTTCTATATTTAATTATTTTTAGAATTAAATTTTTATGTCATTGAAAATGATATCGTGTTTGTATCCTAGATTCCAGAAAGCTTCACTGGATTCCATAAAGCCCCATTCATTTGTTCACAAGCTATCCTTGAGTACTTTCATGCTACAATAGCAAACGACCTTGTGGCATTCAATGTCTAAACTATTTTTCTGTTTGACAGCAGAAAAATGTCAATGACTTTCATTTAACCAATACCAAGTTCTCCTGGGGATTCTAGCTTCCAAAGTCTTGACTTCAGGTAGTGTGAGTTTTCCAAATTTATATATTTTTTTCTTTCAAAATTTTAATGATTTTAAATAACTTTTCTTTTTATATAATTTAAAACATTTTTGTTAACTTTTAACAGAAAATATTTGATGGCATTCTGATCCATCTTATACTGAATCTGTAGAACAGTTTGGGGAGAATTGACACCTTCACTTTATCAAGTCTTCTGATCCTTACTCATAATGTGTTTCTCTATTTAGTGAGATCAAATTGCTTTCTTCATCAACATTTTATAGTTCTCAAAAGGCAAGAATTGAAGCTCTTTTGTTAAATGTATCTGCAATCGTTTCTTATGTTTTGATGTTTTTTAAAATACTGTTCTGTAAAGTTCAATTTTCATTTTATCCTATAGTAACAATAAAAAAGTAGAGTGATATAATTGATGTTTGCTTTTTGATCTTGTACCTGCATCTTTCACACAATATTTTATTAATTCAAACATTTTCCTGTACATGTGTTTATGATTTTCAATGTGCACAATATCTTGCCTATGAGGTGAAAGAAATCTATGTACCCCTTTCTAACTAGTAAAACCGTTTATTTATTTGCATTTTCTTAGAAAAATAGATGTCAGGCAGAAGACATCTATGTTTTCTTTCAATTTTAAAGGGAAAATTATCAAATAGCAGTGATATTAATGATAAGTTTAGTTTTCATATAGCTTTTATCAAGTTGATAAAGTTGATTTTAATTTCCATTTTGCTGAAAATTTTTTTTAAATTCATGCTAAGTTTTATCAAATGCTTTGATTCCTTGAAGAGAACTAAATGACCTTTCCTACTCCATGAGTAGGGTTGATTACATTGATTGTGACCGGAGGGTTGAAACAAATCAGCATTCCTGAGTTAAAAGACATGTGATGAAACATTATTAATTTTATATATTTATGGATGTGATTTTACAGCAGAGTTCAGTGGATGCTTGTGTGTATGTGATGAAAGACAGTGGATGGCAGTTTTGTTTCCTTGTACATGCTTTTGTTCATTTTTTACTAAAGAATAATGTTGACCTTGTCAATTCGGGTTGAAATTGTTTTCTATTTCAGGAATAATTTGTGTAGAATTGATGATGTTTCTATGTTATCTGTCTGATATATTTCTTGGTAAAGTCATCCATGAAAAATATATGAAAATAAAACTAAGTCTGCTTGCCTTCTAATGCAAATGAAAATAATTTTAGAGATGAGAATACTTAAGTGTTTGGGGACCTCAGCTATTTGCCCAATCCTGGAATTTCTGCAGTGGACATAAGAATATACTGATGGGATTAGGCCCACAAAATATACCATCTTGTTTTCTTTTGTTGCTTTGTTTGGCGTTGTCTTATCTTTGTCCATGTTATTATCTCCATAGGCCTATCTAGATAAAATAGGATGCATAAATATTATGGAGGAGAAAACAATGGGTGGAATCAATGAATCGGGAAGGGAGGCATCAGAGAAGAGGAGGTGGGGGTAGGGGAAGAAAGTGGTTTAACAAACTCAGGGACAAAGGAAAACAAATGATCCAAAATCAGTGGCAAGGAGGATATAAGAGGCCTGGTAGGGCTTGATCAAGGGTAAAGTAACTGAGAAGAATTACTGAATCCAAATGAAGGCTGAGCATGATAATGGGACATGAGGAAAGTAAAAGGAAATTGAGGAAAGAATGAGGAAGCAAAAGACATTTATAGAGGTATAAATACAGGCATGTTCATATGTAAATATATTTGTATATGATGATGGGGAAATAGATATATATGCGCTTATTTATAGGCTTAGTATTAAGGTAGCAGAAGGACACTGGACCTCTACTCAAGAACTCCCTCAATGCAAGAACACTTCATACTAATAACCTGGCATTCTGTGATGCTCACCTTCCCAACAGGATTGCTGAAGACAAATTGGGTGCATAAGCAAATGTATTTAAGAAAGCTGATGGTGCCCAGTTATCAAAAGATATAGCCTCTGAGGTCTTAAAAGCTGGAAGGTAAAGAAGCATCCATCTAGTTCAGAAGCAGCCAAGCCCACATGAAAGAAGCACATTACCCTGTTTGATCATGAGGTGTCAAAGGTATCAGGCACCAAAGAACAAAAAAATCATGTCATTGTGAATGAGGGGGAGTACAGAGTGGGGACCCAAAGCCCATCTGTAAGCAACTCATCTCGGAGAGGAGTCGAGTCCATCAGGGAGCAGTGTAGCAATGATGAAGAATACAATTTTCCTCTACTTCTTTAGTGCTTCCTCCCCACCACTATCATGATCCCAATTCTACCTTATCAGACAAGAGGATGTATACTTGTACAGATAGGAACCGGAAACACAGGAAATCCAGGACAGATGAACTCTTATGAACCAGTAGTGAGAGTGGGAATACTGGGAGGGTAGAGGGATGGTGGGGTAGAAGAGGGGAACCTATCACAAGGATCTACATATAACCACCTCCCTGGGGGACAGACAACAGACACATCGGTGAAGGGAGACAATGGACAGTGTAAGATACATGAGAAAATAATAGTGATTTATAAATCATCAAAGTTTCTATAGGGAAGGGGGCAGGAAGGGAGGGGAAAATCTACCCGGGACTCAGGTAGAAAGTAAATGTTGTGAGAATGATGTGGGCAACACATCATCAAATGTGCTTGACAAAATGGATGGATATGTGGATTGTTATATGAGTTATAAGAGTTATATGAGCCCCCAATGAAATGATTTAAAACAAAATAAAAACCCATACATCTCTCTGTCACTAAGACTTCCTTACTTGAAGAATGAGATTGGAAAAATAAATATCCCCTAAGGGAAGGCAACGCTTAGCATCCAGGGGAAAGGCAAGTGTCCATTGAGGACCTTAAACAATGGATGTTGTTATATGTTGCCAACAGTGTATCCTTTCAAATACACAGAAAACAAAGGTCAATGTATGGCAGTTATAGAAAGGAAGTGAGAATTCTTTTTTAAAACAGAGGAAACTCTCCATAACAGTCAAAGAGGCAAAAAATGACAGTGAAAGGAATTTCTGGCATCAGAGAGAGTTACAGGCACACTTCCCTCATGCTTCTTCCGATCAAAGACTAGGGCAGGGCAGCTAAGGGAAGAGGCAGAAATAGGGAAAGCATATGGGGGTGGGGTGGGATGTGTAAAAGAAAATATTCACGCTTTCCCACATGAGTCAAATTGACCTTTAGTTTTGAAGCCAAGGACAGAATATATAGAGGCACCTGGAAAGGACCAGTATGCTACAGAAAGACAACCAATGGGAGAGTCACTGGGAAGGGAGACCACAGAGAAACACCCACCATGCGTGGGATGAAAAGCTCACCTTCATCCACAGGGGCCCACAGACGGACTGCAGGCCCTTTGGTGTTTCACACTAAAGTAACCTCCTAATAAACTCACTCAATCTGTTCAAATCTTTTCTCTAACTTGGGTCTCAAGAGTGTACCTTGCTTGAATACTTTCTTACAAGCAGAGAACAGTGGCTGCAAACCTTGGTCAAACCCTACTGGTCACAATTGCAATCCGAGTAGCCCAAGGATAGAATAGATTTTTGTCAATGTTCTGAGTTCTTCATCTCAAAGTAAAGATGGACAATTTTACTTGGAAATATAATGTATTAAATTAGAGGAAATAGCATATCTAATGTCTATTGCATTCCATTTTAAACCTTAATGTTTATGTTTCTGTGATTCAAGGACATCCCAAGTCAGTATTATATTACTCATTATAATATATCAAATTTATGCTTAGTAAATGTTTATTTATTTGTAGAAAAGGGTAGTTTAGTGAAGGATGGATAGGGATATAGCATGTGAAAGTGAGATTGAATCCTGGCATAGGAATACATGTAAACTTATAAGTAGCAGTACTTTATAATATTTTCAGTATCCACATGTCTGAAAGTGAATTCCTTGATCTCTTTTCCATCCTTAAAATATTCTTTGACATCTATTTGCCTATCAACTCTCTATATGCCATCTGTCTATCATTTCATTTTTCTATCTATCTTTGCTTGTTTATGTTCTCTTCTCAAATGACAGAATGATGAAGGACAGTGCTGTGAGGATATGACTTCTAAATCTTGCATTTCAATTTTAATATAGAACTCCATTTCTTTATCATCTAGAAGTATGCAATAAAACAATTCACTGAGTTGGATAATTTCATCTATGCCATATTTTTTTCTTCTAAATATATACATATTTTTAATATAAATTCCATGTGGGGGGAAGCTTAAGTCCTGTGGCTTCTTGTGACTTATTATGCTTTCCATAATCTCCCTGTGGGCACTAAATAAGTTTTAGATGTTAAACCTGCAAAGTTAGGAAGGATGAGTGGTTGTGGAGGCTGAGTGACAAGAAAACACAAGATTTCCATACATCATCAACATTGTTTTCTGTCAAAGCTGTAGAACCTGTGTGTCAAAATTATGGGAAGGAAGGGCGAAACATAATAGCAATCAGTGTGACTCAGGGATGGGTAGAATTTTGCGAATATAATGAGTTCTTTAAAATTAAGAGTGACCATTTTCTTTGGAGAATGAAAGGGTTAAAAAAGAAGAAGCATCAATTTTCCTGTTTATCGAATCCAACAGTTTCTATGGTTCTGTGATTCAAAGATATCTGAGGTCTATATACAATTACTTGATAAATCAATTGTTTAGATGAGCAAAATTAAGTATATTGCTTGCATGGACAACAGACTGGAATGGCGAATTGCCACTTTAGGATTTTAAAATCTGTTACTATCTTCATAATGTTGGACAGATCCCAATCTCTGTCTGGAACTCAGTTAACACTTCTGAAAATATGGGTTACAATATAGGTTAAAATAAAATCAACAGCTCAATATTATACTCTGTATTTTTTATGGTATTAATTTGAAAAGTACTTTAAAAGGTTTAGGTTAAGATATTAAATTTAGTTTTGACATGTTAACATCTACTGGAATTTTAGAAATTGCTCATTGAAAAGCAGAGAAATATATTTATAAAAAGCAAAATGAGAAATAAGATTTTGTTGCTGTTGTTGTTATTTTTAGGTACTGTCAATAAGCCCAAAGTTTATATATATAGAGTATGCAAACTATTTTCCGTCTCATTGTTATCCTCATAGTTGTCATGGTTTGATCCAATTGTTAGAACTATGACCTCAACACATTTTACTGAGAGTCTTCTTTATTGATGACCTTGAACTTTACTAAGAATAATGTCCTTGCTCAGAGAATGGTCCATTATGTGATGTGTCCTAAGTAAATCAGATGAAGCAGGAATCAGAGTACTTGCTTCTAAGAAGCATTTCCACTATATTTCCTCCAACACGTATATATTCATTCTATGGTATCATCAAAATTCTTCCCACACCCCAATTCAAATCTGTAGCTGCTTTTCTGAGCTTCCATGTTTATCACTCAGCTCTGCCTACAGAGGAATTGACTGAAAACATAATGTCTTAGGTCAGTGCATCTTAGTCATTCTGGTTACTTTTTACTTCTTCAATCTTTCTTTGCAGAGGGATGTGCCCACAGATTTTCCTCAATATCGTACATTATTTGATTTCTGCACTCTTGCTTTCATGGATATTACCTAAATAGAATGGGATATTCGACAGCTTCTTTGTCTTCACCACTTATAAACACCATGAATGGTATTTTATAATTTTTGTGAAGATCTTGGTTTTCACATTTAGATATAATCCATACAGAAAATTAAAAAGGAAAGCTGGAGAAAATAGTGAGAAGAAACAATAGGTCATCTGTAGTAATTTATTCCATTGTCTTCAGGCACAAATGGCTTGTGTCAAAGAGTTTGATGGCAAGTGTCTTACAGTTTTAGTAGAGTATCAAAGGGTGTTTTTCATTTTAATGCCTTTTGTACTACACTGTGACTTGTTATTGTCTCCACTGAATCACATTTCCCAGATGTGTTCTGTGTCCTTTAAGTATGCTGTGCCTGTGGTTTTTATATTTCAATACCTTAAAAATTATATTTTCAGAATCTATTATGCCTCACACACTGACTTTCTTCCACTGCACACTTGTTTTCAAGATTTTTTTCATCATGTATTTCTCTAATTTTTATCTTAAAGATCTCTTTAAATTTTTGAAAATCAAGGATTTGAGGACTAAGGTGTGTCTGACACCAACCATGATAATTTCAATGGTTTCATAAACATGTGAAAGTTGGACATTGACTAAGGAAGACTGAAGAAGAATAGATGTATTGAATTGTGGTTCTGGAGAAGACTACTGAAAGCACTAAGATGCCTAGAAGAGCAAACAGAAATATCTTGGAAGAAATAAAGCCAGAATGCTCCTTAGAAGCAAGATTGTCTTGCAATCTTTTGCTATGTTGTCAAAAGAGACCAGTCAGTCCCTAGAGAAGGACTTAGTAAAGAAGAGGGACAGGGAAAAAGAGGAAAGCCCTTGATGAGACAATCAACACAGGGACTCTGCTTCGTTGGCCACAATATAACAGGGATTGTGAAGGGGGGCAATGCTTCATTTTGTTATACATAAGGTATCTATGAGCTAGAACCAACTTTATGGTGCCCAACAGCAACCACATACCAGCCATGATTTTCTTCAACTGTATTATCTATAAGATTTTTTGTTTGTTTGTTTGTTTGTTTTTTAGGCATCACTGATTATCTATAAGTTTTATTTGGAGTTTGAAAAAAAAAAAGTGCTGTCTTCCGCTTTCCTAAGGAATTAGCTGTCTTTATTTGATGTTGTGCTGATCCTCGTGAAAGCTTCTTTATATTTAAATGAGTTCATGTGTTCTGACATCAACCCTTTTAAATCTCCCTATTTTTCCCAATCAAGTCACTGGCTAACTTTTACAGATTTTTCACTTCTCATTTCGTACCTCCTACTATTTTCTTAATTTCTTTACACTGTTTTGAAATGAGAGTTCATGGTTTTAACTTTCTTTCATACACGACTTTCTGTAGCAATTTCATTGTGTCACAGATTTTATTCATTTTTTTCCTACATTTTTTTCCCCCTCTATAATAACTTCACTTTCCTTTCTAGTTCCTGGGTGACCTGAGTTTGCCTGTACTTTGAGGGCATGAAGGAATGAGGCCGTTTTCTTGAGCTTTGCTGCTCTAGAGCGCCCTCTATTGTTAATTTTTGACATGATGAAAAGAAACATGACTTCAAGTCCTTTTGAGATGATTTCTTTCCCTGTCTTCACTTCTCTTGTCCTGCTCAATTTAGAGTCTACTTGCAATAGTCCTTTCTATGAGTTTTGACCAAGAACAATACTCTGGGGTGCTTGTGTAATATGTCCATACAGATCAGACTGCTGCAGCACCTTAAGTCCGTCTCCTGAATTTGCATATGGAAAACTTGGTGACTGCAGAATAAACTCACAAGTTAGGTCGCTATTCTTACCTTGCCAATCTTTGGTTGGTTCAGTTAAAGGCTATCCCAAATTTCCTTCAGAAACAAAAGACTGGATTTTCCACACTGCTGCAACTTTTGCCAGACAATAGCTCCTTAAATGAGTTGCATAGCTTGACAAAATTGTTCATCACAACTCGGTGTGGAAATATAATATGAAGTCCTGGCAATTTGGAAAAATGGGGCAGCTCTAAAGGGACATTTCAGCACCAGAAGGAGTCCTGGTTGTGCAGCAATGTAAGTGTGGATTTTCTTCCATCAAAATTGGCAGTTCAAACCCAGCAGCTACTCCCAGGGCAGAAGATGAGACTCACGGGCAGTGATTTTAGGCGGAACAAACGAATCACCTCTTGTACTGTGGAAAGTGTTCATTGCTATTGGTTTGCTATCCTAACCGAACTATTTCTTTTCTTGGTAAATGGGGGAGGAGAGAGTTGGAGTCTTTAGAACCCACAACTGCTGTGTGATCACAATGTTTCTCCCTCCCAGAATTCTCCCTCACTGTGTGATACCATTCTCTCCTTCTTCTCGGGTTTCCTTTTGCAGGAAGGCAAGCCTGCAGCTGAAGTGCTCCTGCAAAGAAAACTAAGCAAGAGAAAAGACCATTTGGACAGAGATGCAAATTAAAAGCCGTTGTGGTTGTTAGGTGTCCTTGACCCGGTTCTGATTCACACGCTTAGGTACAACGGAAGGGAACACTCTCTGGTCCTGTGCCACGCTCACAGCTGTTCTTTCTTTGGAGCCCATTGTTGCTGCCCCGGTGCCGATCCATATTGCCCAGAGCCTCCTTCTTTCTCACTGCTCCTCTGTTTTACCAAACAGCCTGTTCTTCCCGGAGACTCTGTGTCCTGACAACATGTGCAAAGTAAGTGAGGAATTTCACCATCCTTGTTTCCGTGAAACATTGTGAGTGTGCTTTTCAAAAGATGCATCTGTTGGTTCTTTGGCATTCCACCCTGGTGGTTTCAATATTCTTCTTCAGCACCACAATTCCAATGCATTGATTGGTCTTAGGTCTTCCTCATTCAGTGGAATGTATCCCTTTATTTGATATTGGAGTCTGTACTAGTAAAGCAGTGTGAGGAGATCATCGAGTCTGCCATCAAAGACTTGACTTCTAATTTTGCCAGGTGCTTTGTGACCTTAGTAAATTAATTGACTCAAGTAGATCACTATCTCATCATCTAAACATTGCAGATTTTTTAAAAAAAAGTCTTGCCTATATCACAAAAGTATTGTGAAATTAAAAATGCCATATTTTCAATAGGAGAGATATGTGAGCACAAATACCTTAATAAACCTGTGATAGTCCACATATCCCCAAACCAGACTCACTGTCATCAAGTCAATGCGGACTCACAGTGGCTGCTCTGGGGGGTTCTAAGACTGTAGCTTTACTGGAGTAAAAGCGCAGGCTTTGCCCCCTGAAAGCTGCTGAGGGTTCCAAACTGCTGACTGTGTTGATTGCGGCCCCACTTGTCATCACGCCACCACCAGGGCTCCACTAGAAGACTTAAAGGATTTGCAAAGCTTGACAACTTTAACTTCCGGTAAAGGCAGAATGAAGTCGACAAGCTAAAAGAGGTTAACTGGCATGCACGACATCCAGCAGCAGTTTCCAGAACTATTCCAAGTGGAAAGAAAGTAGATAGCTTGGGTATATTCGTTTATCAAGATTCCCTCAGAGAGTTTCAAAACAGCTTCCTGGCTTTTTTCTTGTGGCTGTTGTTGTGTTCAGGAGATTACCCAATGGAAAACACAGTTGACTGATACTGTTGACTTCAGGATGCCAATGTGCTTGCTTTGGCAACAGGAAAGAGGAATGTAGAGCAAACACAAAAGAGTCCCTTTCTTGTGAAAATCTGTCAGTGATCTTGAAACAATGAGCGCTTTCTCTCCTGGGGAGACAAGGCTCCAAGGAGGAAACATGAAAGGGAAAGAGAAGGTAACACAAAACAAAGTAACCCCAGGACTCTGCGATATGCCCTTTCTCTTGGCCTTGTTTTATTTCTTAATTGTTTTGTTCCTATTTCCATCTTTATACAGTAAGTTCTCTGGGAAGAGATAAGGCTTTCAACAATGTCTGCACTCAATCAATATTCACTGCAGAGAATCTGGCTCCCAGCATCCTTGAATTTTAATTTTGCAGGATTTTTTAAAAGCAAATATCATATAACTGAAGACAACCACTGGGAGGAAAATAGATAATCTAATTGAGGATACTAGCCGAAATCATATGAAGGGGATGGAACACACGCGACCGTTGATGCTGACGGTATTATAGGAGGGAGTTTGACAAACTCCAACAGGAGAATTATCTTTTCATGTCCATTTTCCTTAAATATGTTGAAATCCCTTCATATAGATGATCTGCTCATTTCTTGGAACCATATTAAACTTGTATGGAAAGAAGTACAAGAAGAATGTCGCTTACAAGGGAGGACGGGGTGATTTTTTTCATGTTTAATCATTTTATTGGGGGCTCATACATAGTTTCTCATAATACATAAGTACATATATTGTGCCACACTTCATTCCCACTACTGGTCCCACGAGGTTCATCCATCCTGGGTTCCCTGCATTTCGATTTCTCATCTCCACAGTAGTTTAGAACTTGGACCATGATAGTTGGGGGAAGGAAGCCTTCAGGAACTGGAGGAAAGTTCTATGCTTCATTGCCACCTCACTGAGCCTCACTAGCCTGTCTCCTCCCCGAGACTCCCCTGTGCGAGAGACGACGGGATGATTTTGTCTCACGTACTATAAAGACATGCTCAGGAGGAACCAGACTTTGGAGAAATGACTCATGTTGGGTAAACTTGAAGGTCAGCGAAGAAAGGAAGACTCTCAAAGATGATTTGATGGATTGTCTGCAGCAAGGAGCTCACATGCAGCAACACTTATGAGGATTGCACAGCACCAGGTCGTGTTTGAGTGTTTATTCTGGTGTCACTACAGACTCCCTTACCGACTCCTCACAAAAATAAGATTCTTAGACCCATTGATTTTGAAGAATGACAGGCATAATCTCATGTATGAACATGCTTACTAAACTATGATTTTCAACCTCTATTCCCTGGGGTCCACGAACCCAAACTCATCAAAGCGCTGCTATGGAGCCATTCTGACTAGAGAACAGCAGGAAAGTGGCCCTGTGAGTATCTGAGGACCACCTGTAAGAGAATAGAAAGCCTCGTCTGTCTCCCGAGGCTTCAAGTGGTTTCAAACTTCTGGTTCATAGTGGCAGCTTGACACATAAGCACTCTGTCACCGGGACAAAAAGACTACTCTATCTTGTCATGACACAGCAACAAGAATATGTATGGACTGTTGGAAATGTTGCATCCATATGATATAAAGTGGTTGCTGGGTGACACAGAATGTTGGCTCCCAATTATTAACCTAAAAGTTGGAAGTTCAAATCCACCCAGTTGTGACATGAAAGATAGGCTACTTCTGTGAGGGTTACAACCCAAACACTCTACGGAGTGTTTTGTAAATGATGCCATGTGTCCGAATGCACTTGCCAGCAATACAGCAAAAGTAAAATCGTCATTGAGCCAAAGGATTTTTTTTCTCATAAAAAGCAATTAAAAGAGACACAGGGTCATTGAGAGACACGAACTTATGTCAATGCCAAAGAGCTAAGTGCCTTTTCCCCCCTGCTTTTCTACTTTTGGAAATCTTATGTCTAATAATGGCAAATATGGAACATGGACTTCAGAGTAAAACAGAGACTGAGGCACAGGATGGAGGATACGCTGCAGCCTGATTCTTGTTAGGTTGCCGAAGGAGTCAGTGGTGGTGGGTGATGCTCAATGGAGAGTATAGGGGTACCCGAGCCTCAAAGTAGGGAAGCACACGAGGTTTCAGTTAAAAGCAGAGCTTGGCTTCTTGTGATCTTAAATTTAGGTGTCTGGCCTGAGACAGGCAACTAAAATCAGTTGATACCAGAGACATATTGTCAGTGAGTGACAGGAAATTGTGGATGCACAAACAGGGTTTCTGAAGATTAGAGTTGATAAAATATTGCTTCTTTTTTAAAATGAAGACACATGTAAGTGCACAGTCTTAAAGCCTAGTGATTTGACCCTGGTATGTAGCACCGTGGTTAAATAGAGAATTAGTTAGAAATAAATATTTGCTGATCAAATGGGTACTTACCGAAAAGATTAGAGCCTATAAAAGCCAGCATGACTTCCTGAGGAATGAGTCAGGGCAAATTGAACCCATTACCATTTTTGACAGACTCAGAAATAGATATATATTTTCACTTGAAAATTTGAAGGCATTTGGCCAAAGAATCTTAAGGTTTATCACATTCAAGATACAGAAATGGGGGTTGTATGACAGTATGATAATTGAATTTCATAGGTGATTGTATAAATCATGTGGGAAAAAATGAATAGATTTATGTCAAACTCGACAAAGGACTCTCACAAGATAGCTGAAGGTCTCATCTTTAGCCCTGTTCTATTCAACTCTGTAATTAAACTCTGATCTGATGACAGATGTCAGATAGGTAGTTGCAGGTGACATGCAATAGAGAGCATTGCCTATACTGGGTGATAGAAACAAGAATCTCTAAGATTCCCACAATATTCTGTTCTCAAAAATAAAGCCTCACCTCGCACAGCCTTCTTAATGGAAGTGAGATCTCATAAAAGGGAGTCAGACTACTATCTCACTCTCTACAAAGACTGCATCTTTTATAGGTGTCCAGCTTCAGCACCTTGTGCATGAGCAACAACTGCATCCTTCTCATTATTCTATGTAATTGTCTGGCTGAAATATTGTTCTTGGGTTAATGTTGGTGATGGTATTTGAATGACTATGGGATACTGTCATTCTCTTCCTCAGGACTAAAAGATGGAATACACTTAAGTGTATGAAATGCTTTGTTTTCTTCATTCTTAAAACAAATGAAGTATAATTTTAATTTTCTAATTGATTTCCTTCCCAGATTTCTAGCCTAAAATCTGGATTTGTCTCTTCTATCATTTCACACCATTCACTGTATTTCATTCTTTTTATTTATTGATACTGTCATTTGGTTTCCCATTCATGTTAATCAAGTACAGACTTTTTTCTTAGAAAGAGTTAAATTTCCAGAAGTAATTTTGAAGTGTCAAGAGATCCAAATGAATAGTAAGGGAGTATCCAGAAACTTTAACAGATATTTCTACTAAAATATCATAGAGGTAACTACAAGGAGTTATGGAAGACCAGAAAAGACATTAGAAGCTTCAGAGAGAACGGCAACAGGTAAGGCAGCAAACAGTAAAAATTAGAGACATATGTGGCAGGAGGAAAACTTCACCAGTCTGTTAGAAGCATCTTAGAGACTATCAGAGCAAGTCCTCCCTATTGTTTCTTCTTCACAAACAGGAAGTTGAAGGGTATGGCCCAAAGTCTTGGCCAAACTTTTTTCTAGTGGTATCCTATGCATTACAACCCTGTGGTCTCTCATGTTGCATAAAGATGAATAACAACTGCAGGAATGTACATATGACCTCTCTGGAGTATGGACAGTGGGCATGTGGGTCAAGGGACATATTAGACAGAGTATGCAAATGTGTGCAAATGTGGTATGCATACAATTGACATATATATTGAACGTGATGGGAGTTGTATGAGCCCCCCATAAAATGATTTATTAAAACTATGAGTAAACTGATGCCTAGGGAGACATCTTTAATATAAAGAATTATGCAACTATTGATTGATGAATTTGAGTAGTAATGTCTATAGCTTCTTATACTTATAAGCAATATATATTTCTATGAGTATTTATCATTTTATTATATTACATGTACATTTAATACAAATATATTACATCATGTATGTGTATATGATATAATTCATCATATGTATTATATTATACACATGTCTTTGTCCACATATATTATGAATATGCATATTATTTGTGTCCATAATAGATATATATTACATGTGTATATTACTGATCTATAATATAATAGAATGCTTATTGTATTATTGAACAAAAATCCTGCAAAAACACAACACAGCAAGCAATGCATGTATGAGATTCCCGTTACGAGGAAGAGGAAAGTCCATGAGTGACATCAACCTGGGATGTGTAGGGTTATTATTCATGGATCTCAAAACCAAACCAAAGCCAAACACACTGCCACCAAATCAATTTTCAGTTAAAGTGATCCTCTATGACAGAGTAGAACCGACCCTGGGGGTTTCTGAGACTATCACTCTTTGCAGAATTAGAACGTTTCATCTTTGTCCCACAGAGCAGTTGGTACTTTTGAACTACCGACCTTGCAGGTGGTAAGCAGTCCAACATAACCACCATGCCAACAGGGCTCCTTTATTCCGGGTCCTAGGACATCTACAAAACAAAAGAAACCATTTGGAAGAGGTGAAACCTGGTTTTAATTTCCAACTAATTTGCTAGCTCTGGGGACTGAGAAGTAACTTCTGTTTTATGCATCTTTGTTGACTCCCATGCTATGTTAAGGAGTTTTGTCCCACTTACCTGGTACATTTTTGGTGAAAGCCTATTGTCCCAGGCAATTATTAAGAACATTTCCTTTTGCTTACTTAAATACTCCCATCTGGATGACACATCTTGTGGTAACTCTAACTAGAAGATCTATGGGCAACTTTCTTTCACTTCTATGTGGACACAATAGAGGTGCAACACTGTTTGTTGGGACCTAGCTCAGTTAATGACATTTCACACAAAGTCTTTCCTCATGAGACTGGCTCCTCCAATTACTCCCATTCAAGGGTTTCCTTGTTTTTTCCATGTGCCAAGTGAAGGGGAGAGGTTGGAGAGAAGATGAACTAAGATTGCTCTTCTGAAAATGTAATGTGCAGTTAACTTCAGCTGGAATAGGAGGAAGTGGCATACATCTCTCCATCCACTGACCCTTAAAAATCCTTACAGAAACTTGCATCTTTCACCGATGATTGTGACACATTGATATTTTTGCTACATTATTAAAGGGCATTAGAAAATAAATTTAAAAGGAAAGAAAAAGCCAGGATCATAATGCCTGTAGTTGGGCTTGGGGTAAGCTGGGCACCGCCCCCCCTCCTACATCTGGTTCCTCTCTAAAAGAGTGTGAAGCAACCTTCAAATCTAATAATAAATAACTGGTGGGGTAAATTATAGGACATCTGCACAATGAGACATCCTGCAGTCACTACTAATGGTGGTATAGAGCTATGCCAATTGACATGGAAAATGCTCGTGGCCAATTACCAGTGAAACATGCAGTGACTGAGAAGCAGGTGTGACGCTAGTGTAGCATTATATAAAATTACATAATATGCAGTTGTATGTGTTTATATGGATGTGTACATATCTGAAATATTCATCACATTAGTCACAGTGGTTAATTTTGGATAAGGTGATTTCAGGGGCCTTTTGCTTCCTTGTCTTTTTTTTTCTCCCCGAGCGCTCAAAATACCATGTGGGAGTCCAAACATCCATGGCGATACGGGACCACAAGGTCATGGAGATGGTTCACACACTGTTTGAAGTCTCCTAGTCTGCCTTAAAATAAGATAATATAAAATACAAAAGTTACATGAAAGTACAAATGGAATATTTCTTAACATGGAGTCTTGGGAGTTTGACTAGCCTTGCTCTGCTGATGAGAATGACCATCCAGGTAAAATGAGTTCTTTCACACAGAACTAGAGCTCTTTCCTTCAGGAGCATCTGGACCACCCCACCACAACAGTTATTTGCAAGTGTCTTCTCTCCCCAAGATGTACAGTGGACTCTGAATGTTAATGCCACTGTTGATGTGAGACCTACTCCTAAGGCAGTCCATAATGGCCTTAGTTGAGTCCTACTGTAAACCCACCTGGGAAAGAGGTGGGAGTCTGCTCCCTAAATATTTCCAATCTCAGAAAACCAAAGGGGCAGTGCTACTCTTTTCTCTGGGATCCTATGAGTTGGAATATATTTGGTGGCACTGGGTTTGGCTAACCTCTTCATATGAAGTATGAACTACACTTGGAAACTCACTGCTCACGAAGTGAATAAGGCAGACATGTGATGCAGAGGAGGGGACCCAAGTGACAGTATGGCATCATTTCTTCTCTATAAATATGTCACTTATTTTGGGGGGAAGTACATGGCATCTCAGGGGACATGATGTATGCAGAGTAGAACTGTGCTTTATAGGATTTCCATGTCTATTACCTTTTGAAAGGAGATCACTGTGTCTACTTTTGTTTTCCCCAAAGTACCTTTGGGCATGTTAAAACCCCCACTTTTCTATTAACAATCTCAAGCTTAACGGATTGTGCCACCTTTATGGCACCATGAGTTGGAATGGACTCAAAATCATAAGAATTTGACTTGGGAGGAAGCCAGCTACCATGCATAAGAGCGGGCAGTCAACGTATATATAGAAGACTCATGGGGTGAGGGATGGGAGTATCCAGCCAAGACCCAATGATTGACTGAGGTCCGCCAACCACTCAGATGAATACAGCCCCAGCTGAAAGTGTGATACTAATCTCAGGAGAAATGTTCAGCCAGAACTTCCTAAGAGAAAGGAGTTCTTGTGGCGTAGTGGTTAAATGCTAGACTGCAAACAGCAAGGTCAGCTGTTCAAAATTCCCAACCATTCAGGGCGAGAAAGACAGGACTTTTTACTCCTGTAAAAAGCTACAGTCTCCGAAATTCACAGGCAGAGTTTTGCCTTGACCTATAAGGTCACTCTGTGTTAGCATCGACTCAATGGCAATGAGTGAATGAGTGGCCTACTAGAAGCCTCTCCACTATTCCTGGCCCACAGAATGAATATGAAACCATAAATGTGTATTGAATTGAGGTGGCACATTTGGAAGAAATGTGCTAGGAAGTCATAGATAGTGATTAGAGCTGCACACCCAACCAACTAGCTCCCTGCCTTGGGAAGATGGTGCTAAAGAACCTTGACCTCTTCCAACCTTTTCTTTCATGCCAAGTGCACACCCTCCTGCACAGATGAAAGAATCCTTGTATAGGCTTCCCTGTGTTATTTCAATATCAAACGCATTTCTTGTTCCTGGTACTGGACATCAAGCTCTGCTCTTTCAAATATATGTGACAGCTGTTTTCATTTTCAAACTTTTCCTAAAATGTGGTTTCCAGTTGTGTTACTTGATGAGATCTCTGAGCGATCTGCTTTTACCACTTTTTTTTTGCTTTTACCACTTTAATTGGTACTTCTGAACATTCTGGAAGAGGTCCTGAACTTCCTGTTCAGAAATCCTGCTACTATCCATCTGAAAACCCTCCCTCTGCTCTAATTCATCCAGCAATACTAGAGCATAAGGTTGATGTGGGGGTTGTAAGGTGCCATCTCATCTATTCCCACTCCTGGTGACACCATGGACAGTCAAAGAAAACATTGCCTGGTCCTGCACAATCTTCCATTTGTTGTTTTGCTTGAGTTATTACAGCCACTATGACAGTTCATCTTGTGGAGGGCCTTTCTCTTTCATTCCCTCCTACATGTCCTGCCTGGGCTGTCTATACCACGATGTCTCCCAAGCAATGTAAGTGTGTGGAGCCCTTAATGACACTCAGTGCTTCATATAGAATTAATTTAATGATCAGGAAATAGTAGGCTCAGTTGTGCTGTGAATCATGGTGTTAATGGCAATGTCAAACCAGTATTTATAATTTATATTTGACTCAGATACCTATGATCTTGACATGCCACTGTGCTGTCTCCCTAGAAAAATTTGCTGATTCTAAGCCAGAAATAAAAACACTGACTATTTTTCTTCTTATTTTTAGTATAATTAGTTAAAACATTCTATTTGTATTGTAAATATTGTATTGTACCTAAAATATTGTATTTTTGGTGGGAGTTTATACAACAGGTTTTTTCCCATTTGTCAATATCTGCACAAATTGCTCAGTGACATTAGTTACATTTCCACAACAGGTCAGCATTCTCTTGAATTGCATTTCTGTTGCTCCATTGCTCTAATGGCTCACTTCATCTTTTCTTTAGCATGATTTTTTTTTTGGGGGGGGGCATCACTGCTCTCCAGCGGTGGGAGTAGGAGGCCCAGCCCCACTGCTGGAGTTGAACCTCCGTCCCAGTGGGCCACAGTTCCACGCACAACCACTACGCCACCGGGGCTCAGCCCTAGCATGATTTTTGTTGTTGAACCATTGACATAAATAATTTTTGGCAGTGCTCTAAGCTATTTCACTGGATTCCTTCCATCTATGTATTTATCTCTACTCTGGTCAGAACAGACCTAACCCAAGCAAAAGAGACATCCCTGCTTATGTACAACACAAGGAGGTGGTGCTTAGAGTGGTATTATATAGACTATGCACCCTGCCTGAATTGACCCATGCCTTTAGCTAAGCTACCTCCCTGACAACATTTTGACATGTGAAACTTCTTGAATTTTCTAATTGACTCTCTGGTTTACTACTAGAATTGGGGTTCTTCTGAGCCCCATTGTGTTGAGCTGGGTACCTGAAAAAGAACAAGATTCCTTTCCAGCAGTGGGTGTTTCACTCTGCATCTAGATATTTGCAATTGATTTTTTGTTGTTGTTGTTGAAAGAATGAACTAAGAAGAAAGAGTCAAATACTCAAAGGCATAATATCAATGTTGCCTCTCTCTTGACTTTATTTTATCTTTGGGCCCATTGTTCTGGGGCGCTTCCATCATATTGCCTGGGGCCCCTGGTAGCTCAGTGGTTATGCATTTGTTTGCTCACTTATGGTCAGTAGTTTTAAACTACCAGATTTTCCCCAGGAGAAAGATGGGACTTTATACTTCAGGTAAGAGTTACAGTCTCAGAAACACACAGGTACACTCCTTCCCATCTTAAAGAGTCATTATAAGTTGGTGTAGACTTGTGGCAGTGAGAATTTGGTTCCGTTATAATGAGTCACTAAGTCAGTTGTTCTAACTTCATTGGATATAAGATATAACTGCTCCACCATTTTTATGCTATGAATTTTAGAGAGGATAAAGAAAAAGTTCTTGCGTAAACCCTGTTTCTCTGTCTGTAAAGTATGGTGGTCTTAGGAACAGGCACCAGCTACTGGGGTTGAAAGCATTAAATGTGACAATTCACATGAACTCAATTGCTCCAGCTTTGAGAAATGACATATTATCATACTCTTCGTTTTCATCACCTCCTTGGAGGCTTGGAATGACCCCTACTAATGAGTACCTCAGAGTATTGTGGAACACATGGTTTCAGATGATCTGGTGAGTAACAGCAAATCAGCTTGGGAACCTTGTTTGCTCCTTTAGCTGTCAATGATGTTTTGTGTTCTCTACTTTCCCTTCTTCTCCTGCTTTCCTTTCAGATATACTCTGTTGATGTCATCTCTCTAGATTTCAAGCTTTCCATTTTCTTTCTGAGATCCTTCTCTGCACTCATAGACGAGCTTCATCTTGACAATCTAGAACTAGAACTGTGTGAGGCAAAAGTGCTGGATCTTGTGGTTCTGGCTTTTGTTCCCCTTTTGTTTAGAGATGCTGTCTCATCTCTATTTATCTTGCACAGTAAGTAGTAAACTAATATCACTTCAAGTTTAAAGGACACCTCCTACTAAAACAGGAATTCAATTATTCTAAGATACGGGAAATAAACATGATGTGGCAAACAATAACAAAGGGAGAGTGGTCTTATTTGGGTTATTAGAGAAAAGACAAAGAGCAAGACCAATGAAAAAGGAAACTTTTCCCCCTAAAAATTAGTGCAGGACCTAAAATGACTCTGATAAATGGAAATAGAGACTAGCCACATGGATTAAAAGACGTAATAATATCAGAATGTCAACACTACCTAAGAAATGTATGAATGCAATACAATTTCAATTTACCTTGCCAAAACAAGGCTACCCCAAATGGAAAAACATGTCACCTATGTTCCATGGAAAAGAGAGAGTTATCAAATGACAGAAGCTCTATTGAAGAAGACAAAAATGGGAGTCTCACATATCTTGAAATTAAAATACTAGCCAGCCACAATAATCATAACAACATGATACTTATTCCATGACAAACACATTGGCAAATGAAGCAGAAAGATGTGAGAACACCACAATAAGTCCATCCATCAATAAGCCACCGATTTTGAACAAGAAGTTAAAGTCCAATAAATCAAGAAGAATGAATGACTGTGCTGGCAAAATTAAATATTTATTTGTAGAAAAATGAAACGTGATCCCTATCTAAGACCGGGTACAAAACTAACTTAAAATGGATGAAATACCCAAGTGTTAAGGCCCAAATTATAAAATTCCTGGAAAATATAAACTATGTGGAATAGACAAAAAATAATAAAGACCATGGGACATAATATTTTTCTGTAATACATTATAAATGTATGAACAATAAGAGACATATAACTTGAACCTCCTAAAATGAAACTTGTAGGCTCATAAAAATAAAAAATAAAATTTATTCAAAGTAAAAATAGAACCTGTAGTTTAGGAACAAATCTCTGGGAACTATATATCTAATTTCTAAAATATCTGGAAAAATTAGCAATTAACAAAGATAGAATCCAATTTTAAAATTCGTCAAAAGACATGAACAAACATTAGCCAAGTAAACCAAAAACAAGCATACAACCAAATTTACTGCCATTGACTTGATTCTGACTCATAGAGATATTTTATGAGAGTAGGACTGGGTGTTTGAGTTTACTAGACTTCAATTTTTTGCAGGAGTTGACACTCATCCTTTCCTTGTGGAATGGCTGATAGTTTTGATCTGCTGACCTTGTGGTAAACAGCTTAATGTGTAATCCATGATACCACCAGTGTTCCTTAATACAAAGATAAAACAAATGCTACAATCACATGATAGACATGTGAAAAGGTGCACATTGTCATTAGCTGCTGACAGATGTAAATCAAAATTACAATGATATACCACTGTACAAAATATGGCCATAATAGGTCAAAAAAGAAAGAAAACAATTAGTGAAGTTTTAGTTGTAGGGTGGCAAATAAATTAAACCATTTTGGAAAATGTTCGGATTTTTCCTCAAAAAAACTAGAAGTATAAATGACTTATAATTCAGCAATCTTACAATATATAATGTACATACATACAACATTTGACATGAGTATATATTTTCTCACATATGTCCACTACAGCATTATCCACAGTAGTAAATATACACATACATATACATGTGTATATATATATTCATATGTAAAATAGAAGACATACTGGGCAAAGCAGTTCATGGGATTGAATTACTGGGTGTGTTGACTTAGGACCATAGTTTTCATGTCTTTGTGGACTACTAGCTCAGTTGGTCCTCATGGGTTAGAATAGACTCCATGACAATGAGTTTGTTTGTTTTCTTTGGTTTTCAGTCAACAGACAAACATAGATCATATAGATAATGCTATCCATCCTAGTTTGGTAAGTACAGTCTCGTTCTTAAAAGCTTGTGGTTACTTATTTAATATTTTCTTGTTAGCTAAATTTCAGAACCAAAAGAACAAGAGGGAAAGCGAAGACTCAATACAAGAACAAGCCCAAAGAGCTCATCTCACAGACTGTCCATTGAATCCATTGTGATTCATAGTGATCCCATTGGACAGAGTAAACTGCCCCTGTGGATTTTTAAGACTTTGGATCTTTTTAGAAGGAAACCTCTTTTTTCTCTTCTGGTGGCTTTTAAATATTTACTTTGCAGTTAGCTACCCAACTCATAACCCAAAAGGATACTATGTCCCCATAAAAACTGATAATCAATATAAACCATTGCCTTGTGCCCTTAGGGGACAGAAAGAGTGTCTAGCCACCACATTAACCATGACAACAGGGACATAATAAGTAGTCCTGGGTAGAATGGGGGGGGGGGGAGCATAAAACCCCAATTCCTAAAAAAATATATATATTTTTTCTAACTTTTACATTTAACTTATCTATGTATAAAAACATAGATAAAAGTATCTGAAAATATATACCAGTAAAGGGAATATTATTCATTGAGGAATTGAATCAGTAATAAAAAGGAAAATCCCATTATGCTAAAAGAATAAAATGTTCATGGAAATGCTACACTTGTATAAGGCATCTGGTAATAGACCCTAACAATATATGAAAAAACCTGACATAACTAAAGTGCTATATTTTTAAAATCTACAATTATAGAGATAGTAACACTTTTTCTCAGAAGAAATATCACATAGAGACATCTAAAGTTTCAGAAGAACTGAAAAACACCAAAAACACCTTGCCTTAATTTACTTTTGTAGGACACATTACTTAAAAATGTAGACTATCTCAAATATCCTGAATGTTATCAAGATAATATTATAAACACTCATAAAGATTTTATGCTATATGCATTGGTACACACTATAAAAGTTCCAACAAATATAAAATAATTGAAATCATAGTGAATTAATTCTCTGGTTATGTGATAATTTAGAGCTCATTTAAAGTAATGCCAAATATAGTCAGATATTTGCAAATTAAATCAACATTATTCTAAATTATTCATCAGTTAAATAAGAAACAACAAAATGATTTATATTATCATACAATGAATGATTACTACATTAAACAGTTATAATATTAAGAAAGAATTGTGACATGTATCTAAAGGACTGACTAAATAAGAAACTTATAACTTTAAATATTTCTATTAGACAAAAAAGACAGGCTTAACATTCATAATTTAATCTCCAACTTCAAGAATATAGAGCAAAGATTCAATTAATTACAAATTAGCTGGAAGGAAAAGAACAATAAGAACACAAACATAAATAATTGCATGTCGTGGTTAGATACCATGGAGTCAGTTCGAATTCATATCTATTACAGAACCATATACTGTCTATTACTACATGGTCTCAAAATTATGAGACTTTGTAGTCATCTATGTGGCAATCAATTTATTGAGTGTCTTCCTCTTTTTCACTGACCTTCTTTACCATGCATGATACTCTTCTCCAAGTGTGGCAGTCATGTACTTGTGTCAATTTCATAATTGGTAGTGTCGGGGTGGAGAATAGCTGTGTTAGTCCGGATAGACAAGAGGAACAAATTCAAGAACACGCATATCAATATAAGGAATGGGTTTATATACAAAAGGAATGGGACATGGAGAAAGCATCCCAGCCAAGTCCAGCTCAAAGTCATAAGTCCGATATTAACCCATATGCCTGAAATCAGTCTATAAAGTCTTCTTTCTGACTCACAAAGTCACGGGTCAGTGGGTGCAGAATCCTGGTGCTGCCAGGGCACCTCACCTCCAGGGCTCAGGGTCCATCAACAGCAGAAACAACTCATTGCTGGCAGAGGTCTCCATCTGGCTGCCCCAGCTTCAGAGGTCTGGCTCCATCAGGGCAAAGCTATGTGGTCTCTCTGCCGGCAACTCCAGCTTCTCGAACTCTGCCAGCTTGTCTTGTCCATGATTAATCATCTCTGAGACTAACTCTCAACAACTGGGCAAGATAGCTTCTCATCTTCATGAGGGAAATATCGTGAGATTTCCCAGAAGTCCCAGGAGAAAGCCATGCCCACATAGAGGTCTCATCGGCTACTCAAAAGCTATCTCCAGATTAACAGGCTAGACTCCACCCCTACATTTCAATCATAAAATTAACATAAGCACATGACTGCCACAGTAGTCTTTCAATCTGGAGATAGCCAATGAGACCTTTGTGAGGGCATGGCTTTCTCTGAGAATTCTAGGAAATCTCTTGATACTTTCCCACCCCCCACCCCCTTTGGAGGTAAGAGACTATAGACTCAGTCTCTTGGAGACACTGTACTGGCAAGAAACAAGGTTGATTCCCTGGGAGTCATCCTGGAGGAAAAACCACGTGAGTTTACTGTGATGGAACTAGACCTCTTGAACCAAAGAAACCATGAGGAGACTCCTGCCATTGCTGAGATGCTTCTACCACTACTGGATGCACAAAACTCTGCACCCATTGGCCTGTGATTGTCCTCCTGGCATCACTGCATATGCTTCTTGAGTCTGAAGAATACTACTGGATTGGTATTGGACATATGGCCTGATATCAGACTTGTGGACTTGGCCTGGAATGGGATGTTTTCTCAATGTTCCATTCCTCTTGTCTATAAACATCTCCCTTATATACATATGCGTGTTTATAATATTTTTCTCTAGTCTACTCAGAATATCACACCCAGGGACTGGTCTCTCCCAGCAATATGTCCAAAGTATATAACATGAAGTTCAACCATCCTCACTTCTAAAGAACATTCTGTATATATTTCCTCCAAGACAAACATTTGGGATTACAATGGTACTTTCAATTTCCTTTGTCAACAACTTATTTCAGATCCTTCAATTTTATTTGTTCTTTCTTATTTGTTATTCAAGTTCCATGTGCATGTGAGGCAATTAAAAATACCATAGCTTGGATAAGTACTAATACATTAATCCTCAAAATGTCATCTTAGCTCTTTAGCATTTTAAAGCAGTGGCTCTCAACCTTCCAAATGCTGCAACCCTTTAATACAGTTTCTCATGTTGTGCAGGCCCTATAGGTGGGCTTATCTGCACGTGGGCAGATACAGCTGGAGACTGATAGAGAATCAGTGACTCGGATCCTAAGATCATCAGAAATATGGTCTTAGGACACTTCTGTGAGAGCGTCACTCAGTCGCCAAAGAGTTTGTAACCCACACGTTGAGAATTGCTGCTTTAAAGTCATCTTGTGCAGCATATTTATTCAATGCAATACAGTCTTTGGTTTCTTGATCATAGACATAAGTAAAGTAAAATACTTCACAACTTCATTTTATCTCTCCACTTATCATGTTATTTTCCGTGGGGCCAGTCGTGAAATCTTGTGCTTTCCTTACACTTAATACATACTGAGTGTTGTGTTCTTACATCTTCATCAGTTTCCTTCACTTCCATCAAGAAAATTTGTGGGTTCTACAACTGATCCTGATATTACGTTCATCTTTGTATGTTAGATTCCTGGAATAGTTTCTCAATTTGCAGATTGAATAAATATTATGAAAGGATATAAAACTTTTCTCACAGTAAACCATGGACTATAGTTTTGTTTTCATTCAACGACTGTCTCTTTGTCTATATACAAGTTCCACAGAGGCACAGTTAAGTGTTCTCGAGTTCCCATTCTTTATAATTCTTTATAACAAACCTGTTATGAGCAGTACTGCTGAATGGCTTTGCATAGTCAATAATGCAGAAACAACCATCTTTCTGATACCTTTTTTTCCAATCACAATCTATATTAAGTCTGCAATGATCTCACTTGTTCTGAATCTGGCTTGAATTCCTAGAAGTTCTCTATCTCTATCTCTGTTTCAGAAAAGGTTATGTGTTAGACTGTTAACAACCATGCTGTCAGTTCAAATCTACCAGTTGCTCCATGGAAGAGAGAGGAGGCTTTCCACTCCTGATAAGATTTATAGAATAACACATACATTCAATTTTTTAGGTCAATATATAAATTTTAACTATGTGTTTGTATAAGTTTCCAATCGCATCAGAAATTTATGAGGCTATCAATTTCTCTGTATCCTGGAAAACTACTTACTATTGTCTGTCAATTCGATTTTAACCATCTTAGTGGATGTCAAGCTGTGTGACACTGTGACGGTGATTTTGATTTGATGATAATAAATGCATACCTAGCATGTTTATATGCAAAAAACCCAACTATTTGCAGTCAAAGAAACCCACAGGGACAGTTATATCCTGTTCTCTTTGGTCAACATGATTTAAAATCTTGATGTCAGTGAATTTTTTAATGTTATTATTATACATTGAATTATCTTGAGTAAGATTTTACTGCCCTGTAATATTAATGTGCAGTAATATTCAATGAAGACAATGTTCAAAAACTTTGGTATTCTGTTGAATCATCTTTCATCGCAATGGGGACAAAATTGACTAGGTTCCATAAGCCATTTCTAAAATTTTTTTATACAGATTCAAGAGTTCTTTGATATTGGTATTATTAAATTTAATTACATTGAAACTCTAGGAATGTATGGAACCTAGTTTTTTACTTGTGACTCATGTAATGCTTGGACTTATTCCATCAATGCCCTGACTGCTTGACTATATACTATGTCTTGAAATGGTTGAATGTGAACCAGGGCTTTTTAGCATAGTGATTCTGTGTATCCCTTCCCTTTTGTACATTTCCTGCACCTTTCAATACTTACTGCTAGAATAATTTAATATTGTATCTGAGGCTTGGCTTTTTCTTTACTTCTTTTAGCTTGAGCTATCCTGGGTATATGCTTTCCTTTAGGTTTTCTAACACTAGTTCTTTGTACATTTCATGATAATACTTCACCTTTTCAAGTGGTCTTTTTCTGTTCAGCTCATTTACTTCGTTCTTTTTCCCATCACATTAGCAACTCTACTTTCAAGAACAGGTTTCAGAGTCTCGTCTCCCATCCACTGTGGTCTTTTTACTTTGGTCTACTTGATTTCTATTTATCCCATGATGAAGTGTATGTGGACATTTTCTTTTCATTTAGGGGAAACCACATTCCTTCTTCGCTCTACTACCACTTGTTCTGAGAGCACCAACATACAACATGTGATGTATCTGGTCTCATTCTGTGTAGAGTAAACCAAACCATAGTTGTGTTGTTGTTATCATCTGATGCTTCAAATGGGTTCCAACTCACAATGATCCAATGTACAACAGAGGCAAACACCACCCAGTCCTGTACCAGCCTCACAATTGTTCTTTTGCTTAAGTCCAATGTTGCGGTCACGATGTCAACCCCCCTTGTCAAGGACCTTCCTATTTTTACTGCCCAACCACTTTACCAAGTAGTATGTCCTTCTTCAAGGATGAGGTTCTATTGATAACAAGTCCAAAGTATGTGAGAAAAATCTTGCCACTTTTGCCTCTAAAGAGAATCCTGGGTCTACTTCTCCTAAGACAGATAGGTTTACTCTTTTGGTAATCTAAGTTACTGTCAATTTTCTTTATCCACACCATAGTTCAAATGCACAGATTTTTCTCCAGTTTTTCTTATGCAATGTTCAAACTCATATGACTATGAAGCAATGGGAAAGAAAACATGGCTTGGGTCAGGTGCACCTTCGTCTTTACAATGTCCTCACCATTCTTCAACTCTTTAAAGAGGTCTGTATGACAGATTTTCCCAGTGAAATGAATCATTTGATATCTTGACTGCTGCTTACAGGAGCATTGGCTGTGGATCCAAACAGGATGAAACTCTTGACACGTTCAATCTTTTCTCTATTTATAATGATATTACTTACTGGGCCAGGTGTGAGGATTTTGATCTTCTTTGCAAGTTGAATGCTGCAACTCTTGGTCTACCTTAGCAAGTACTTCAATTCCTCCTCACTTTTAGCTTGTCTCATTAATTATCACAAGTTGTTCATAAAGCCTTCTTCCAATCACGATGCAGAGGAGGACTGAAAACAACAACAACCTGTAGGTCTCTGACTTCAAGAAACTCACAGTCTTAAGTGGGTAGGGGAGGAGTTGTGAAGAAGGAGACTTTTTGTAGGCAAATATGTTTGAAATGATAAGGTGCCTGTCCATTATCTACAGGCTGACCGATTCCTTGCATATCTTTCTTCCCTAGGGCAATTCATTATTTCACCTAATCTGCAAGAGCCTTCTCTATCTGGGCTACAATCAGACACCTAAAGGAGCATAGGCTACAGTATGCCATAGTGTTTAAGCCATCCACCCTACATCACAAACATCAGTCTACTCATTTCCTAATGCCCAAAACATGTCATATGACAAACAATACAACCAAGCTTAATGAAATCAAAGAAGATAAGAAGGACATGCTGCTGGTGATTGAAAGTTAAAGCCTTCAGTGTAGATGCATATCAAGGTAAATAAAGCAATAACCTTCACAATATTACCAATAAGCAATGCCACAATAAACAGAAAGACAAATGACATGTCAATGATTCCATATTTTCAGAGTCATCCTCAATGCCCCTGGAAGCAAAAGTCACAAAGTCAAATGATGTATTGCAATCAGCAAATCTGCTGCAAGTGTTACAAGGTAAAGCTGTTACTTGGAAGACCACGATGGGCTGGACCCAAGTCAGAGTATTTTCATTTGCCTCATAAGGAAGTCCAGAGGATAATGGACGTATTGGAATTATGATGTGCTGAGGAATACGGAAAATACATGCACAGCCTGAAGAATGAATACACCTGTCTTGGGACAAGTACCTCCCCGAATACTCCTTAGAAGCCAGGATAGCAATAATTTGTCTCAAATACTTTTTGCATGTTATTTTCAGAGACATGCCCTAGAGAAGAATATTGCACTTGATAATGAACAGGGATCACAGAAGAGAGAATTCCCAAGAAATGGATAGACATAGGGGCTCAACAACGGGCTCCAACATAGCAACACTTATCTTCATGGTTTAGGACTGAGAAATATTTCATTTGGGTATGTACAAGGTGAGTATGACTTGAAGCTGACTCGACTTCACATACCATCATGTATAAATGTAAACTGCTTCACAGATGGAAAACTGAGATTCCATTTCAGTGTGCTTAAGAGATTCTCTTAGTGGAAAATCTGCGATGGAACCTAAGCTCCTTAGCCTGTATTAAATCTGTGGTCCATGTGGTTATTTATATTCCATGCTAATCTTTGTGATCTATATCTAGAGGTAGAAGACTTGTAACCTCTTTCTACTAAAAATGATAAATCAGGTAAGCCCACATGACCTTGGTTTCTCCCCCAAAATGAACTATCCTCAGCAGCTTTCTTACACTGCTGAGAAAAGATATATTGGAAATGGGCAAGGCAGCATTGATTTTAACTATTGGAGATATATATTGGTACCCAAAGCTCTTCTAGAACAAGCAAAAGAGTTAGTCATCTCAAAGAATGAAATATCCACACACCTGGATTCCAAAGGGATAGAGGACAACAGAGGGACCTGTTCAATTTCCAGTTGGGTTTCACTAACAGTATTGATGGGTGCCATTTAATTAAAAATGTTATATCAGCGTCATGGACTGTTAACTTTTTTGTAAGTTAGCTTAAGTTTATGTCAGGTCTTTCTCCTTTGCTTTGGGATCACAGTCTGATCTATTTTACATACAAGCCATACACAGTGAAGATTAACTGTGCCAAACTGCACTTTTGCTGCTTGTTTACTCTGAGTTTAGAGGCCTATTATATGGTATTGTCAAAGTTGTAGGGCCACTTTGGGGGCCACTTCAATCCCTGATGATTGCATTTCCTTCTTCTCTTTTCAGTGTTCTCATGCACCGTTAGCCATTCAATTAACCCAGCTGTAATTTCCAAATCTAGATACTGATTTACATGTTTTGCAGCCTAACCAAAAGTGTTTCCTCACTGATTCCTTATAAAATCCATATGCAAGATACCTCTGTTTTCATCTTTGAGAAAAAGACACCAAGAGGAGAACAACATAATATTATTGCCCCAAATCAGACAGTAATTATTCACGAGACTGTGATGAGAATACCAGGTATTGTTAGGTGCCATCAAGTTGATTCCCACACATTGCAACCTTACAAATAACAGAGCCAAAGACTGGCCATTGGCACAACTATTCTTATGTGTGAGTGCTTTGCTGCAGTCACTCTGTTAATACATCTTCTTGAGGGTCTTCCTAGTTTTCGTGGCCTTTCTGCTTTGTCAGGTATAAAATCTTTCTCCAGGGACTGTTCTCTCCTGACAGCGCATCCAAAGCACTTGAGATGACCTCTTCCTGTTCTTGCCACTAAGGACTGTTTTACTTGTACTTCTTTCCAGATGAGAATAGAGAACTGTCTAAATTCAAGTTGAGATTATCTCTTTACCACTGTAGTAGATTCTTAAGGCAGTACATGCAGAATAATCAGTCAAATTGTAGTGATATGGCATGTATGAGTGTGAAGTCAGTTTGAACTGCCCAAGTTATTTGTTTTCCTCTTTATCTTCTGCTATTGCTACTAATAGAATGAAGGACAAATTAAAGACCATTTCCCCTCAGCATGACTCCAGAATTGAAATAGTTTTGCCCAAAGAGTTGGTCATCCATGATCTAGAAGAATGGCTGCCCCTTCCTTTCTTACCTTCTAGATTTGAACCCAGGTGGTGAAATGATTAAGTGTTCAACTGCAGCCCCAAAGGATATTATTATGAATATAGTGGCAGATTTAAAAGAAAAAAAGGTAATCTGCTTTAATAAAGATTAGATAAAAATCCAATTTACTGCCATCTAGTCATTTCTGACTCATAGTGACTCTTTAGGACAAATTGCCTATCAAGGTTGATGGAGAAGTGAGAGTCTTCCTGGAGATGAAAAAACTCAAAGAATATGCTACAATGATCCCAAACTACAAAAGATCCTTGCCGACGCAATATGGGCAAAATAACAACATTCACCAAGCAAATATAAGAGACCATCACATCGAACAACTCTACCCAGAGACCATGAAAGGGAAAACAGTCTCCAAGATAACATTGGCTTAGTGTTGGGAAGAAGACAAGAATGAACCATAAACACACACATGCACAATCCATGAAGAAGAAATGAAGGCAGGAAAACACCCAACACCAGAGAGAGAAAATGACATCACAGTGTCCACAGATAGATGCAGTAACCCTGAAGATTAATGGAATGAACTCAGGCCTTAAGAGACTGAGACTGAAAGATTGGCATAGAAAATACAACCCCTCGGCTGAGCCCCAGTGGCGTAGTGGTTGTGTGCATGACTGTGGCCCACTGGGATGGAGGTTCGATTCCAGCTCCATGGAGCAAAGGCTGGGCCTCCTACTCCCACCACCTGAGGGCAGTGATGCCAAAAAAAAAAAGAAAACACAACCCCTCGATCTGCTGCCTATGTGAGACACCTCTCAAGACTACATACAAAAATAGGCTAAGAAACAAAGGCTGGAAAAAAGCATACCAAGCAAATAGCATTTCAAAAAAGCAGCAAGAACAACACAGAAGCTGCGATCCTAATCCACATAAAATTGATCTCAATGTGCAAACCATAAAAAGAGATAAGGAGGGACACAATATAAGGCTCAAGGCAACCATGGACCAATATCCACTAAGCATTCTAAGCATCTACTTGTTGAGCAAGTATTCTCGGAATGTCAATCAACTGCTCCTAAAGGTGGAGCAATGAAATCACAACCTCAACAATTATAGTAAATGACTTCAATATACCACTCCATGAAAAAGATAGATTACTGGGAAAGAAGCTCAACAAGGAAGCTAAAGATCTAAATACTACAATTAAATGATCTGACCTGATAGATATTTATTGAGTTCTCCACAGAAATACAAAAAAGTTCACACTATTTTTGAACATGGCACATATTTGAAGATAAACCACATGCTGGACCATAAGTCGACTCTGCATAATTTTAAGCACATTTATATCATAAAGACCTTTCTCTTTCACCACTGTGCCACAATGCTTGAAAATTTTAAAAGGAAGATGAATAAACAAGGGCAAATGATTGGAGGATTAATAGCTATTGCAAAAGGAGTGTGAATTGTCCCAGATCATAGAGGAAATTAGGGAATTCCTAGAAAGCAAGAAAAATGAGAATACCATGTACCAAAAGTTATTGGACACAAAAAATGAAGTTACCAGAGAAAGTTTCATAGCAATATATGCACACGTAAAAAATGAAGACAGACTTATGATTCATATAGACCAACTAGAGCAGAGGCAAAAAGACCAATAGCCAAAGAAAAGAAATAATAAAAATTAGGACTGAGATGGAGAGGAAAAATAAGAAAACTATGGGGGAAATGCTGCCAAAAGTTGATTCTTTGAAAGGATAAACAGAACTGACATATCACTGTCAAACCTAACCAAACAAAGAAGGGAACAAATTCAGTAATATGGATGAGGAATAAAGGAGGGGGCATCACAACAGACCTTGATGAAATCAAAAGGATAATTATACTGAACTATAAAGGACTGTCCCCCAAAGGATGCAACAACTTAGAAGACATGGACAAATTCTTGGGAAAACAATCCCTTCCTAGACTATTCCCAATGGATGCCAAGGATTTCAACAGAATTCAGTAGCAATAGAAGAAACAGACAAGGCTATCAAGGATTATGAACAACAACAGCAAATCTCCTGGACAAGATGGCTTCACAGAAGAGTTACACCAAACATTCAGGGGAGAAATGACATAATCCTACACAAACTCTTCTGGAACTTAGAAAAAGATGGCAAGCTCTCAAACTCTTTCTATGAAGTCAGTATAGCTCTGATAACTCAACCAGGCAAGGATCCCACAAGAATCGAGAACTGCAGACCAATTTCTCTAGTGAACATCAATGCAAAAATCCTTAAAATACAAAAGTACATAAAACATGTAATTCTCCGTGACCAAGTGGGATTCATACCAGGGTCCCAAGAATGATTCAAAATACAAAAGACCAGTAGTATTATTCGCCACATTGAAATGGTAAAAATGATAAGAACCACATGATAACATCAATTGATGTGCAAAAAGCATTCAACAATACCCAACATCAATTCCTGTCCAAGACCCTCAAGAAGATAGGAATGGAAGGAAAATTCCTCAATATAATATAAGCTATAGATGAAAAACCAACAACCGATCAGGTAGCCAATGGAGAAAAGATGAGATCAACCCTTCTGAAAAAGAGGAGTAGGCAAGGATATCCCTTGCCCCCACTCCTCTTTAACATTGTACTGGAAGTCCTAGCTAATGGTATAAAGTAAAGAAAAGACATCAAAGGTAACCATCTGATAAAGGAAGACATGAATCTATCGTTATTAATAGATGATATGATTTTGTATATGGAAAATCTCAAAAGTTCCACAAGAGGAACACTGGAAGCAATAGGGGAGTCTGAGAGAGTAATAGGTTACAATACCAACAAACAGATGTCTATCAGACTACTATACACATCAGAGAAGGCCACAGAAGAGGGGATCAAGAAGGTGGTAACCTTTACAAGAGATAAGCACAAATTGAAATATCAAGGGACATGCCTGTCTAGAAATTAAAACAGAAATCTGTATGAGAAAATTTATAGAACGTTATTAAAAGAAGCCAAAGGTGAGCCCAACAAACGGAAGGATATTCCATGCTTATGTATCAGATGACTCAATATAATAAAGATGTCAGTTCTTCCCAAGGCATTATATAAGTTCAATTCTATATCAATCCAAATACCATCATATTTCTTGAAAGAATTGGAAAAACTGATTTCCAACTTCATATGAGAAGAAAGAAACTCAGAATTAGCAAAGAATTCCTCATGAAGGCGGACAAAGTTGGAGGGCTTGCTCTACCTGACTTTAGCACCTCCTATACAGCTTTAATAGTAAAAAAACGTGTGGTGTTGGTATAGTGATAGATATTCAGACCAACAGGAAGGACTGAAGACCTAGAAATAAAATCATCAGCATATGAACAAGTGATCTTTGATAAGGACCCAAAATATATCCAATGGGAAGTGGAAGTCCTCCTTAATACTGATGATGGAAAAAAATGGATATAAATCTGCAAAAAAATGAAGCCAGACCCTTTCCTCAATCCATGTACAAGAATAAACTCAAGGAGAATCACAGACCTCGAGGTAAAACTCCAAACTATGAGTCTGATTAGAACACACAGGAGCAAAGAAAGGGAAAAAGACTGGAAGCACATTCTGGCCCACCAAACCCCAAGGACAATATGTCTGCTCTGAATATCCAATACAGAGATCACCACAGGGTAGCCTCAACATGAAGCATGACATCCCTCACTGATACAGGATACAACTCTGGAGACATACAGCAGGAATTGTGCCTGATGTGACCCCATCATACTGAGGCAAAACACTAAGAATGTACAAGCTGGAGGAGAAAATAATAGGATGACAGTTCTTGGGGGACATGGGAGAGAGGGAGACAGGGTGGGGTCGGGGAGAAAGTGGTTGTTTACAAGTGAACACAAGTGACTGAAAATTTATGGCAAGAAGGATGTAGAATGTCTGGTAAGCCTTGATCAAGGACAATGTATCTGAGAGAAATTACTGAAACCCAAATGAAGGCTGAACATGATAGTGTGACAAGAGGAGAGTTAAAGGAAACAGAGGAAAGAACTAAGAGGGAAAGGGCCTTTCTAAAGATCAAAATACAGGTATATACATATATAAATATATTTATATATGGTGGTGGGGAATAGATCTATGTGCATATATTTATAGGTTTAATATTAAGGAAGAAGATGGACATTGGGCTTCTACTCAAGTACTACCTCAACATAAGAACCCTTTCTTCTAATAATCTGTCACTCTGAGATGCTCATCTTCCTGACACAATCGCTAAAGGCAAATGGGTGCATAAGGAAATGTGGTGAAGAAAGCTGATGGTGCCCAGCTATCAAAAGAAATAGCCTCTAGGGTCTTAAAGGCTTGAAGATAAACAAAGGTTCATCTAGCTGATAAGCAAAAAAGCCCACGTGGATGCAGCACACCAGCCTGTGTGATGATGAGGTGTCAATGGGATCAGATATCAGGCATCAAAGACCCAGAACAGAAAAACATCATGTCAATGTGAAGGGGATAGGGGTGGGTGGGGAATGCAGAATGGATGTCCAAAGCCAATCTGTGGGCAATTGGACTCCCCATTAGAGAAGGGTCATAGTGAAAATACAGGCCATTCAGGGTTCAGAATGATACCAATGAAATATATACCTTTCCTCTCTTTTGTTAATGCTTCCTCACTTCCACTATCAAGATCATAGTTCCACCCTTGGATACAGATAAAAGCAAGCTATATAGGGAATACATGAAAGATAAAGACAGGACAGGTGGCTTCTCAGGACCAATATTGGGAGTAGACATACCAGAAGGGGAGAGGGAAGGTGGAAGAGAAAGGGAGACCTGAACACAATGACCTATTTATAACCCCCTTCCTGGGGATGGACAATAGATAAGGGGGTAAAAGGGAGTCATTGGATAGTGCAAGACATGGTGTAATAATAATAATTTATAAGTTATCAAGGGTTTATGAGGGAGAAAGGGAGGGAGGAGGAAGGAGGGGAAAAATGAGGGGCTGATACTAACAGCTCAGGTAGTAAGAAAATGATGGCAACGAATGTACAAATGTGCTTGACACAATAGATTGTGATAAGAGTTGTATGAGCCCCCAATAAAATGATAAAAGCTCCAAACTTGGGCTGAGTCCCAGTGGCGTGAGTGGTTGAGTGTGGGACTGCATCCTGCGGGCTTGGCAGTTCAAATCCAGTGGTGGCTTTCAGGAGCAGCGCTGGGTGGCACCCATGACCACCAGAGGCAGTGATGCCCCCCCCCCCACAAAAACAAACCCAAACTCATACAACAGCAATATGTAAATTAAAGTTACGTATATGTTTGTTAAAAACACAAACACAAAATAGCTACAGTTTTGGAAACTGGCAATTCCTGCTTGTTCAATAGGACTGATGACAGTAAATGAGTGATATTTCCAAACACGAATAGACCCCATTCCCTGGGGTTCTTGAGATTTCATTAAGGAAACAAATTAAGGCTGAATCAATCAAGATAAGTACATGAAATGTGTGGGGTGTTTCTCTCAGGGCTTGTGGATCTGGGGAAAGCACAGCATGCTGCTGCATCTCTTGGAGCAGTCTTGAAACTGCTGGGAAGCTGCACCCTTAGTAGCTGGAACCCATGCTTCCAAGTCTCCTGGAATATTAGTAGTATTGAGTCAGGTCGAAATTGATGGGTATCTGTATTTCTATGACTCCTGGAAAAAACTCCAATCTCAAGGCAAATAAGAAGCCTGGCCAACTTACCAGACAGCCTTCTGCTTTGACCTCTGAAACACAGCCTATCAGAACGCTTCTAGTTTCCCCATAGTGTGGTTAAGAGCCTGAAGTGCTATTGGATGGTGGGTCCTCTAATGTGATTGCATGAATTAGTCCTGTGAGACAATTGGACAGGCTGATTGAGCCAGCCACACCTCATTTACATAACTCAGCTAGTGACACCTCATTTACATGACCTATCTATCGTCTTTCATATTGCCAACCTGTAACCTTATAAGGATGGCAAGGAAGAAGGTGAAAGAAGTTTTTGATTGGTTAATAAAGCATATATAATAAAGCATATATAAGTCTTGCAGAAGCTGTAGTAAAGTTAGATCTGTGACATCATGCCTGGTCTCTGGAGTCTGTGTGACGTGTTGGCCACTTGATCTCCCTCACTTCCCTGCTCACCAGACTTGTTCCCACAGAAATGGATATCTCTGAAAGACAGACCAAGCTGAAGAATTGTTTTAAAAAATGCAATTAGGGTGTTAAATGGAATACTTTGATTCTGACTCCTGATGACCTCACATAACAAGAACAGGGGTGTTTGTAGACAGTTATAGTGGGTATTTTTCTTGTAGTCAAAATGCATAGCTAGTATCGTAAGGATGCAACGCTTTCAAAGAATATGCTGAATCCACTAATAAAACATTCTACTAGCTCAGTCGATTTTTCCAGAAAATTTAATCGAACATTCACAAATTTAGTTAATTCCTAACTTAAGCAAAGACTTTTGAGAATTGGCAATGAGTTAATCCCTTTGAGCTGATTTTATGAGTGGGAGATGATCTTAGTGCCTAACCAGCCAAAGACTAGTGATAAATAAAATGTACATAGCAATTTCACTTACAAAGACAGATGTGAAATCTCTAAAGAAAATATTAGCAAAGTGATATTTAAACAAATTTAGGACTAATCTGAGTTGATAACATGAATGTAGGTATGGCCTAATATTGGATAATCTTTATAGTAATTCTCCCTCATAAGTTTACTAAAGAATAATCACAATAACATAACTTCAATATATTCAATAAAATCCCTTTTTAAAATATATATTTTAATTAGAGGAAACCTAAATCTCTAGAAGAAAACACAGTTAAATAGTTTAATGATCCTTAGTTTCAGGAAAAGGACATTTTGAGCCTTATAACAAAACACAAATCATAAGACAATGAAGTCTACATCAGAAACATTATAAAAGACCAACAATAAGGGGCATAAACTCTCGTTAACAAAAGACTGAGTTCTAAATCTAAGAGAAGTGCTATAAATCATGGAGAGAGACTTCTAAAATCAGTGAGCGAGCCATTCACAGAAAAGATGGCCCGATGATCATCTCACTTAGGAACATATGCACCATTAGCCAGTAGTCAGGGAGTCCTGGGGGCACCACTGCGTAGGTATTGGACAGGTAATGGGCTACTCACAGCAAGGTCCATGGTTCAAAGCCATCCACTTCTCTGTAGGAGAAAACTGAGACAGTTTTACATTCTCAAAAACCCTATATTACATCCCAATGACTTAGATGCACATAGAATGCATAGCTCAAACACCAGCTGCTCAGCATAGAATGCAGTGGTGCAGCAAAATGAGGAAGACACTCACTGAGATGGGTTCCTACAGTGACCGCATCGATTGGCTAAAACATAAGAACAATTTAGAGGATAATGCAGGATAGGGCAGTGTCTCACTCTGTTGTTCTTAGGGTTGCCCTGGGTCGAAACCAACTCTGTGTCACCTAGTAACAACAACATTATTTGGAATTGACTCCAAGGCAGTGACTGATGTACCCAATTATCAGGGAAATGCAATATTCAAATCTCATTGGTTTTCTTTTTAAGTCTCCCAAATTATCAAAAACAGTTTGAGAATGATATTTTACAGAATATCCTTTATTGCTTTATTTGTGGTTTTGTCTCCTTTTTTCTTTCAGCATAATATTTTATTAATATTTTAGTGAAATTATACAGTAAAACATTTTTATTTGACAATTTTACCATCTATACCTATTGTCCCATTATGTTGGTTTAATTCTTCACATTGTGTCAATATCTGCAATCGTCAAATTGGAGTTGTTCCAATCCCACAGAATTTTCCTCACTGCTTCTCAACTCTCTCATCTATGCTTTTGAATAATTCTTGGTCATTTCGGTCTCATAAAGATGATAGTATTAACTGCGGCTTTCTGGTTTGGCGGTTCAAATCCAGCAGCAGCTTTCTAGGAGCAAGGCTGGGCTTCCTACTCCCACCAGAGGGCAGTGATACAAAAAAAGTTGATAGTGTTAAAGGAGCACAGTGCTTCAAGTTGACATTCTATACTCTATGAGCTGATCTATTCTTTTGCTCACTGATCATTTCAGAGGATAATTTTGCATCAAGATTCAAAAACTATCTAAGGTCAAGTCATGAAGATTTCTCCAGTATTAATTGATAAAGTGCATCTGTATTTCACTTTACCTTTTTGAACTTTTAGTTCTGATTTGGATAAAAATTGACACAGCAAAATAACTTTCTGTTCAGCCATATATGTGCATCCCCTCCATGACATAAATTTCTATCCCCACACTTCTCATAAAAATGGTGGGATATGTTGCTAGCAAATAAATCATTACAGAAATGTGTTTAAAGAGTATATTTCTAGATGAGAGGTATTATTTCTTTGCCCAGCCTGCGTGTAGATCCAAACCCTTCTGAAGATGGTGTTATTCACTCTAGTAAGAGCGTGTTACAGGACATCCAAAGGAGTCCTGTTCATTAGCTGACTGCAAGGTCCACTGTTCAAACCCACAGGAGAAAAACGAGGTCATATGCTCCCACAAAAATTTGCAGCCTCAGAGAGCCCCACATAGAGGGCCAGGAACCAGAATCAGCTCAATGACTGTGGTCTTGTGTCCTCAGTTTATATCATGTCAAACATGGCAATTTTGGCATCCTTGGGGGACTAGAGAAGCAATACCAGTGACATTTGTATGTGTTTAGGTAAAGAAAGAGATGTACATCAAGAAATAGTTTATACTGTTGTAGAACTAGGTAAGTTCAGTATGGTTCTAGGCAGAATTTTCCCAATATTGGGGACGCCGATGACCAGGAAGAGGAATGATGAAGCAGAGACAGTGGGGACACCATCTGGGGGATGCAGAGGTGTGAAGTCAACCAAATGAATCCACATTCATGAGCCTGCTGATTGAAGAATCGGATGCCAGATCCAGATACAGCAGAAGGGAAAGAGGATTTAACTCCACTATCTCTTGCTGTGTCTGATACAAAAAGACTTATGCCAATGGAAGGTATTCTTAGACTGTGACCTATTTAATAGTTTGGGCTGTTCCCCTACTACTTTTTAAAAGTTTGAATCATTGTGTTGGGGGCTCTTACAACAATCCATACATCAATTGTATCAAGCACATCTTACATGTGCTGCCAACATCATTTTTTCTAAGCTTTCTGTTTGAGCCCTTGGAATTAGGTCTCCATTTCTTCTCCACCACCACCCTCCCACCTCCACAAACCTTCAATAAATTATATCTTCATGCCTTCTACCAACTGCAGTCTCCCTTCACCCCCGTTTCAGTTTTTCTTCCCCTTTGGTTGAGGGGAGTGCTGTTATGCATCTATCATCATGATCTGTTTCCTCCCACCTTTCCCTCCTCCCCCTACCTTCCTTCTACCTTCTTGGTAGTGCTACTTGCATTTCTGTTCCTGAGGGGTTTATCTCTCCTGGACACTGTGTGCCAAGAGCTTCTGTCTGTACCAGTATACATGCTTCGTTTTAGACGAATTTGTAAGATAGAGCTGGGGTCATGATATTTGGGATGAGGAAGCCCCCCCAAAGCAGAAGAATATTGTGTATTTCGATGGTGCTATACAGCAACCTGACTGACTCTATTCTTGTCTTCCTAGACAAGTATGTAGTTGTAATGATATCTGTAATGATCACAGGGACCCAAATTATGTTACATTTAAATGTCTATTGAATGTTGGGAACAGAAAGAAGTCTGAAGGAGCAAGATTTGTAGTGGAGGGTAGATGGAGTGAGGTTTCCCATTGGAATTCTCATAGAAAACCCCCTGCTACATTTACAAGCAGGCTGTAATGAGAAAGAAATTTGCAGTTCAATTTTGTTGAACTTCCCTCTCCCCGCTCCCCAACCCCTGCCCCCCCCCACAGAAATGCTGTCTTCTATTTTCTTAAAATTTCTTCATAATAAAAACCCTGACTTATATCTGTGTCCTTTGAGAAAATATATAAAAATGACCTCTTAGGAGCCCCCTCCCCCCAAAAAAGTGCCTTCATGACCTTCTCAGCTCTCCTTTCTGCTGCTAACAGGTTCAGAAGTTGCTTTTGGCAGCCATGATTTTGTTTGGACCATTTCATTAAAGCATCCCAAATAGACTAAAACAAGGAATTTATTGAAAGAATTCTTTTCAGACATGCATTGATTGCGGGTATTTGAAAGTATATTTTGGTTAAAATAAACTCAGGCAGAGATGAACCAGAACACTTGTAGCTATGTTGTTAAACTTACCCTTACGTTATTTTAAAATCATCTTCACTTCTCTGCAAGCTATCTCTTCATTTTTGTATGCTTGGTGACCTTTTATCTTTATCCAAAGTTCTCGTGTCTTCTTTTCCATGGAGAACTATCCAGACTCACCCGGAATTTTATTATCCGCATACCTAGACCACACTCCTGCTATGGTACTAAGAAATGTATGTGCACAGTGCTTGTCTTCCCTCCTTTAAGAGGCACCAAATGCCTTGACTTGAGTTGGATCTGATTCATCTCCACTGTCAAACGACTGGTTTCATACTTAGCACTGTTTCCAGCCAACATTAACAGAATGACTAGATGATTACAAAACAAATTCTAAACCAGAGCACATGGGCCCTTTTTGTAGCAGATGAATGTGCCCAAATCAGGGCCAGTGGCTTACAAAGTGTGAGCCAGTCACATTATTCAGGCCTTTGTATTGTAGTCACATTAACCAAGTGTAGTTACTTCAAGCAGAATAAGCATGGAATGAAATGGTCATAGGTGGCTCAGAGATTGCCTATGAAGGTTGAGAAATGAGAATCAACTGAGAGAAAAGAAATAGATTCCAACTCTTCCAAGAAGTCCACCTCAACAACAACCAGCTCAATGTCCAGCGAGTCTGAACTCAAGTGTTTATCACTCTAGCAAACTTTTGGAGACAAAGAAAACAGAAGGGGTTCTCTTAAATTTTCTAGTAATTGGAGAGTCTAATTGAAATTCGAAGTGAAACAAATTGGAATCCATAAAATACTTCATACAGCAAAGAATTGCTTTCTGTAGCTTGAGCATGCCAGCGGATCTGCTGACCAAGAAGTCGACAGGCAATGCAGCTAACCCAAGAACCAAAGCCAAACACCTTCGGTGAATTTCCTAGACAAAGGGTGTCCTGTGCTCTGTATCAGAACAGATAGCATTGTGTGGAGCTATTCCCAACACCTGGCAAGATGGACTGACACAACGGCTTCAACAACAGGCTTGGGCATCACAGTAATTGTGAAGATGGCACAAGGCCAAGCCATCTTTCATTCTGTTGTATATAGGATCGCATCTGACCACAATATTCCCAGCACAGAATGGAAAGAGGATTTGAAATCCAACCCAAGAGAAATGGACATTTCTCTTGAATTAAGGGGATCCTCTGTTGGCATAGCAGTTACACACTGGGCTGCAGTTCGAAACCACCTTCTCCTCAGGATAAAGATGAATCTTTCTAATCCTGTAGAGCATCACTCTCTCAGAAATTCACAGGGGCTCTTCTAGCCTATGTGTTCAATAGGTTGATGATCAGTAGGCATTGACTCAATGGCAGTGAGTTTATTTTTTTTTCTTATTTTGGTTGTTGTTTGGTCATCAGCATGAACGGGTGGCTAGATCTGACCTTTTGTGGGTTTCTTAGTGTCATAATGCAGAGATCAGACATGCCTCCAACTCTTCATCTTCTACCCTATTGTGACAAGAGTCCTTCCTCTAACATGGTGGTTCTCAACCTTCCTAAAGCTGAGGTCTTTTAATATGGTTCCTCATGTTGTGGTGACTCCCAACCATAAAATTATTTTCGTTGGAACTTCATAACAGTCATTTTCTGCTGCTATGAATTGTGTGACCCCTGGGAAAGTTTCATTAAACCCCCAAAGGGACTGCAATCCACAGGTTGAGAATTGCTGCTCTTAGGAGACACTGTTTCTATGCTGGATTTTATTTCTATGTGGGTTGGCTACTTTATTGCAAGGGTCACACAGAGACTACATCCAATACTCACAATTGAGGAGGTTTACTAGTGAATTCAATAGATTATCCAACACACAATTAGGAAACAATCAAGATACAAACATTGGTGCTTAGCAACACTTCTCCACAGCTAGCCACCTCTCTAGCCCTCAGCATCCCAGCCATGTCTCTCTTTCCAAGGTGGTCCTTCTTCCTCTGCTTCCATGATCCAGAAACTCAGTCTTTAGTCCCACCTCACAGTCTTATCAGCTCCACACAGCTCCTCTGTTCTGTCTCAGTCTCTTTCTTTAGCCTCTGTTCTCTCTGGTCTTGACCTTCACCATGTCAGACAGAAGTCTGAAATATGCTTCAATTTATTTGGTTCTGAGATTTCTTTCTCTTTGTGTTGACATGACTCATCATTATAGGCAGAGGAGTGGCAAGTAAAATAGACCAGTCCACTCAATCAATATTTTACCTGCTTTATGTGCATAGACCCCTCCCCACAATCATTTGGCTATAGTTTCAGAGACATGGCTAGAAGATCCATATTAAGAGATTCCATGCTGCCGTCCTTGGATACTAGGTATACCTGAATGGTACAAAGAGTTACTTGCTAAACTCTTTACCTAGAAATTGACTCTTCACATGCATTTAGACGCATGTCCTAAGATAATTTGAGATATATTACTGAAAGGCAGCAACCATGAAAGTCATACTGAGCACAGTTGTATTCTGATACTCAATCTGACACTTGGAGGATTTGATGACCCTTGAATTGACCGAGTATAATGTCCTTTTACAGCAATTAGTCTCTCCAGATAATATGTTCACAATATGTGAGACTAAGTCTTATCACCCTTCCTACTAAGTAGCATCAGAGATGTACTTCTAAGACAGAATAAATATATACACACACACATTCAGAAACAAACTTGCTTAATTATCAATAGCTTCATTGTGCTTTTGAATCTAACATGACACCAGGCTGGGTCCCCCCAATTCCATTTGGTCTTGGAGGGGACTATCTAACGCTGTGTGTGGGAGCAGGAGGAACCCAAAGGCAGCAGTGGGGAGGAGGAAGAAGTATACTTTGGAATGACTGGCTTAAGACATATTTTTGTGTGTTAGTTTTCTGGTAATGCACATTACTTTCAAACTTCTTTGCCAATGGCACAATTCAAATGCACCTACTCTCCTGTGGTCTTTCTGAGTCATTGTCCAAATTTCACAAGCATATGAAGTGATTGAAAATATCAAGACTTCGGTCAGTGTACCTACCTACTTCAATGTGCTTCCTGGCTCTTCAGCACTTTAAAGAAGTCTGTGCGGCAGGTTTAGTCAATGCAGCCTATTCTTTTAATCAGTTGATAGAGTGAAGAGATGTTCCCAATCATTTACCAGAGTATTTTTAACTGCTGTCAACCACCCCGCCCCACCTCCACACACCTACCACCTTCATGCCTGCCAGAGAATTCCTATGCCCTTAACAGGCTACATTTCTCCTCTCCTTCAAACTTCCCAATCAGAAGAATAAGTGGTGCTTTTCCAGACTTAAAGATTAATGACTGTACTGAAGGGATATAAAGGTGGGAATTTCTCCTTTTTCCCATTCCTCTCTCCCTTGCTGTAACCCCAAGGAACTTCAGTTATCTCAAGGTTTACCCATCTTGAATCCCATATACAAAAAAAAAAAAAAACCCCAAATCTCAAACCCCAAAAGTGTACAAAAACACAAAACAAAGAGACAAAAGAGGTCACAAGAGTAACTAAACAAGATGGAGAAAATACCCAGTTGAAAAGCAAACAAAAAAATATCAATAAATAGGACAATTTTTAAATGGGTCAAAGGTGAGATAAAAAGATGAGGTGTTAGATATAAATTATAAGTACACATGGAAGGGATATCAGACTCTTTAAAAAGAAAACATTAAATAATGAATATAATTTAAGATATATTTCTGACAAAAGAAATAGTAATGCTTTCAGTTTTCCTTCACCCCCATTCCCCGGAAGACACATCCAACAGGGTGTCCGGGGTAGCTTTCCTCACTTCTTTCACTCTCATGGCCATTGAGCCCGTTCTGAATCAGAGCGACTCTCTGCATCAGGGAAGCACTTCCCATTTGAGTTTCCAAGAGTGTAACTCTTTAAAAGTGCAGAAAGCCTCATCTTTCTCCCGCATAGCACCTGGTGGTTTGGAGCTGCTGACTGAGTAGCAGCCCACATCATCACCACAATGCTACCAATACTCCTAAACTTCTGTGTCTCCAAGTGGCAGCTCTCAATGGGTTTACTGCCTTTCCTGTTTCCTTCATGGTGCTTCCTTGATGGGGACCTTATATTTAACATAATACAATTTTATCATCTTTGTACCATCCTCACAATTGTGGTCATCCATCCCACCCCTAACAGTTATATTGACATATAATACAAATAATACCGACAATTGAATACTTTTATCACATCTGCAGGAGTTGCACAATCATCATTTAGACCATTTTATTCATTCTTGAACTCATATTAGTAGCTCCTTTCCCCTCAAGCCTCCCCTACTATATTCCCAAGGAACCATTAATCATTTAATGTTTCTGTAGATTTTCCTATTCTAGATTTTATATACAGAAAAATAATTATATGGGGGTGTTTTAAGACCGTAGTTGAGTCTATTGTTTCCGTGGTATAGGTAGGCTTGTTGTGTCAATATGGCCAAAGAAGATAGGAAGGTCTGTTATGACAGCCTGGCAATGAACGCATGTGAGATCAATTGAAAGGCAGAGATATAAATGGCTTGGTGATCCCTGCCCTGGCTCTCTTGGATCTTCGGACCAGTTGGCTGTCTTGCTTGTCCTGTGCCTCCATCTCCAAGCTACACTCCCCACGGGACACCCAATCGGTAGACTGTGCTATTGTGAGTTGAGGTTCCTTCAAGCCCTGCTTCTCCATGCTCCTGGAATATCCATCTTTTGAACTGGGGACTGTTGGACTCTGTCATCTGGCTGACTGTTGGTGACCTACTGTGCTGTTTGCTGCTTGTGGTAGAATAACCTGGCTCGCTCTACAGAGGACGACTCAGCGGCCCCCAAGATTCGCAGGACTGCCAGTGTCCTACCTGTCTCATGCAAGTGAGTTGCACCGAGCCATTCGTACTCCTTTATAGATTAGTTAACCATTCACTTCTTATGTTTGATATTTTTCTATCTATATACATATATAGAGAGAATTGTTAGTGTCCTTCTTGGTTTTGTTTTTCCAAAGAACCCTGTCTAACACAGTCAGCCCATGTCATGGAGAGCTTTCCTTATATTCACTTCCATCTCTTGTACCCAATATGGCTTGTTTTACTAGTGACTGATTTTGCTAAGAGCAAATCCAAATCAAGAAAGCGAGAGCCTCACAACCTTCACTTTAAAAAAACTTTCTAGCTGTGTTTTTTCTAAGGGTAATTTGTTCATTAATTCAGCAGAAAAAGTTGTTTCAGAGTTGGCTTTCTTTGCAGAACTCCTACATGTACAATAGTAGTATAGAAATGAATCAGAATAATGATTTGCTACAACTCATCATGCCATCGTCCTCTCTGCTTATTGATGTCAACAGTCAAATAAGTATCAGCATTTGGAGGGCGCAAAGCATTTTACAAGTTTATTTTATCCTAAAATAGGCAGTAAGATGGCTATCTTTATATGTTTTATATAACACACCATCATTATTTTTATAGTTTTTCTCACTTAAGAATAGGTAAAGAGAAAACTTAGAGCAGAAATTGACTTACTTTAGCTGGACTAGAGAGTTGTAGAGATGGAATTTTACCCCACCCACTGACTCCACATCCCACATTCTTCAGAATTCTTTGAGCCACCTATTTTTCAGTGTATCAAAGTTTCACCACTCAAAGCAACCTGCCTGTGACCTTTCTTGTTCATTTCCCTCGTCACACTGAATATACTTCCTGAAGTTCAGGGGCCCTCCCCACCCTTTCCTCCAGTAACCTTACTCATATCGTTCAGTGCAAAAGACTTAACTCATTCTTTTTCTTCCTTTTGTTATATTTTTAAAATCTTATTTTTATTTAATTTCTTAATTTTTCCAACACTTTTATTAACATATAATTTACATATCATATAATAGAATAGTTCAATGGTTCAATCATAGAGAGGGGAATTGCATAATCACCACCATATCTATCCCTCCCCTCATTGTTGAACTGCCTTTAAAATGAGTAGTGCAATGTACATGGGGGATGAAGAACTCATGGGAAAACTGAATTAAAGGATAGCAGAACTTCATAATTTTTTCCATTTTTCACAACAGTAATGTGCGCACACACACATAAACAGACACACAGGCATACGCTACTCATGGTATCAAGGGGGAATGCTGATCTGTGCTTTTTAAACTTACTCATATTTTTAAATAAATATGAATGATGCTTCTGGAGAAGATGCCACAAGGTATTCAGTCATTCCATAAAAGCATTCTACAAATATATATATCATATATAAACTAATCTTAATTTTTATAATTTTTGGATGTACAAATTGTTCATTTCATTCCAATATTATTAGCTGTCTTCCTTGTTCATCATCCAAGTACTAAGGAAAGACAAATAAGGATGCATTGAATGCGCAAGTATCATCGGCACTTTCAGGAAAAAAAAACACAATAAAACAAAACTTTATGAACTTTCTCCCAACCATCTACTCCCCAGACCCTAACTATATAATAAGCAGTTATAGAATTCACCTGCATAATTATACATCTGATAGAAAATGCCTTCTCATTTTTCATGATCAAAGTAAAATTTCTGATAAGAAACTTTATATCACAGAATTCTATAAAGAAACCCCAAGGCTTAAGAAAACTGCTTTAAAATCGTTGTAGCCATAAATCCACACAAGCAGATACAAAAGCTCTCAAATCCACAGTGATTTGCCATTGAGTGAGTTCTGACTGCCAGTGAACCTCTAGGGCGGAGTAGGCCTGTCCCATGGCATTTCCCAGACGATCGATCCATCTTCAACGGAGCAGGTGACCTCTCCTCTCCCCCACGGAGTGGCTGGGGGACTTGCCCAGCTCCAGTTAGCAGCCCACCTTGCCATCAGTGCTCCTGCGGTGTCCGACAGCAGCAGTCCTTTACAGTGTGCATTGTGCTTCTGAAATAAAAATCTCCTGGAAAATCTGTCCGCTGTGATCCCTCGCAGTTATGTATCCAGTTATGCATATCAGCAAGGTGAAACATTGAAAACTCCAAGGAGATCTGTGATATGACCAAACTCCAAAGAACAGATGGAGACTCCCTCCACAATGGTTTGCTGTTTTACAGATGGAGTGACTTCGCAACCCTAACCTATAAGACCAGAATCTGTACCATTTGCCTGTGTCTGTCAGGCAAAATGGTGCTGCATTGGCCTGAAAATAGCTGATTTTTGTTGAAAGTAGATGGTCAGATTTTCTTCCACAGCATCTCTGAGTAGTCTTGAACTTCAAACCTTGTAATTAGTGGTGATGTGTATTAACAATTTGCACTAATTAGGGATTCAAGCTTATGGTGGATTCCCCTAAAACATGTGTGGGCACGAGCTATCATTCATGAATGAGCTATCTCATGAGCTGTCATGTTCAAGGACTCTAATTCATAACCTTGATTTCAAGGAGCTTCTCTATCAAGGTTGGCGTGTGAATGGACAATACACAGCTATGAAGCACCATGTGTAATCACATCATTGGAGGCTCCTGATGCACCATTCTGTGCATGTATGAGAAAGACAGTTACGTGTACCATGTTTTTTCTCCTTACATCACTGCATGCACATATATCATTTTAAGCAACATGCCTCTCAGGGCAGTGTAGCAGACAGACAAGACACTGACAAAGGGAAAGTAGTGCCTTTTGTGGTAAGGAAGGCAAAAGATGCTAAGTGACTAAAGAATTGTGGGTAGGGAGTTTGAAAAAGCAGAAGTGCACTTGAATGTGATTTCGATGTCAGAATTAGATAATTGTTCTGCCAGCTAAAGACAGAGGGGATTTAATGGAAAAGTACACTTTTGTAAGAATTTATAAACACCACAGACCTATTTAAAGGAGGGAGAAGTTCTCAAGGGGAGGGAATCTGAGTTTGAGACTATTGATTATCGTCCTGGCAATCATCTGACCAGTCTTTTAGCTCCACAGAACACAATTCCAGTCTGCATACATGGCATTGCCAGAAATCGAAACCAACGCAATGACAACTGCTTTGGGTGTGGTCGTGTGTTTCCTCCCTTGTGTTTATTTTTGAGGGGCATACAGGCGCAGCAAATAGACCTGTTAGCAGAGTGTGTTAAAATTTGGGCTGCTAACAGCACAGTTGGCATTTCAAAGTAAGCAGGTGCTTCTGGTGAGCAAGATGAGGACGTCTGTTTCCATAAGGATTTGCTTGCTCAGAAACCCTAGAGAGTGGTTCTACTTGTCCTAGGTCTTGACCCACAGTGACCTTTTAATTGCTCTATGTTTTAGTCCTTTTGTTCCAGCCACCATGTCAATCCATCACATCCAGGACTGTTCTCTTTTTCACTGCCATTCAACTTTACCAAATATGATGCCTTTCCCCAGAGACTGGCTCTGCTGACAACATGTGCAAAGTACGGGACATGAAGTCTTCTCACTCTTGCATAGGTGAGTACTCGGTGCCATAAATTGGACTCAAATAGACGGAGGTTTCATTATCCAATATGTGTCACAATCTATGTACATTCATTTTCAAAAGGAATGTTTTCAAAATTACAGGATCGAGGCAAGGATTTTACAATGAAGATTCATGCATGCATCTCCTAGGTTTCATAGTTGACCTCTGCTGTGTGTGTTTTAGAAACAGTGATGGGTTCACTGGGGTAAACATTGAGTTGGTAGCTGAAAGGGCAGTGGGAGAAAGCTCCATTTGCAGGGTCAGAAACCTCTGACGTAGTTTCACTCTATCTAACAGCATAACCCACTTGATGACAGTTGGTTTGGATTTGATTTTGCTTTTATCTTGCATCCAAGTGAATCCATCGCTCTTCCCATTCATTCATCCACCCACCCACCCATTTATCCTTCTTTAAAGCATATTGAGGTTTACACAGGCTTCAGATTCTTCCCGATGTCTGAACATTCTATTTCCCTTCTAATTGTTCAATAAAACAGGAAAGTTCCAAGAGACACCCAGAGTTCACAATTCCACATTCCTTTGCCCAGATGTTTCCTCATATCCTCTTCCGTCATATCAGCTATACACTGATGTCTGAAAATGTCCTCCCCCTTTTGCGTGGACAGGAAAATAGGATTTAAAAAATATCTTCCCATGGCAGCACACTAAAAAGGAACTCCTATTAAATTGAAAGCATATCCTAGCAAAGAAAAAAAAAGTGCTGGCATTTATTGATAAGGACAGCGTATATCTACATTTACTATATAGTTCACAGCACCTAGCCATCATTTTCCTTCCTTTAATGTTTATTCCAAACATAGACGGTTGTCCTCAAGTCTGAGGAAACCTGCTTCTCCCTTCCAAATTTCAAATTCTATATTGTGGACTTTCCTAATTGTAGTGTCCAGATTCCCTAAGAGAAACCAACATTATCAAATGGGATCTAAATAAACCTTCTGAAGGAAAAGAGGGAGGTAAGTCCAAAAGAATTACTGCTAGGTCTTACATGCATGGATTTATTCCACAAAAAACGTCTTAAGTCTCTGAATTCCATGGGTGGCTGCCAAAAACCTTCTCTCAGTAATGTTTGCCTTATTCTCTGAAGAGTCGATGAGCATCAGGATTCACTATGCATTATTAATGAACACACCTTTCTTCCCTTTTGGTTTTCTTACTCTAGGTCTTTGCATATTTCATTATAATTGTGCTTTGTCTCCTTGAGCTGCCCTTTGAAGTTTTCTGTTTCAGCATTTCTACTTCGTTTCTTCCACTTGCCTTAGTTCCTATACAATTAAGAGCGAGTTTCAGAGTCTCTTCTGACAGCCATTTGGAGCTTGTCTTTCCTTTGTGTGTTCTTCCTGGACTTTTGCTTCTCGTGTGTGATATTCTTGAGCTCATTCCACGGATGATCTTGTCTTCTGTCATTATTGTGTAATATGTCAAATCTGTCGTTGAGAAGTTCTCAAAATGCAGATGGTATAGACTCTATCTAGATTGTAGGTTCACTGCCTTGCATTGATTTTCTTCAACTTTCACTTGAAGCTACATAGGAGGAATTGATGGTCTGCTTCACAGTCGGCATCTGACCTGGTTTTAACTGCTGGTATTGAGCTGTGCCGATGTCTCTTCTCACAGATGTAGTCAACTTGATTTCTGTGGATTCCATAATGGAGAAGTCTATGCCATCTTTTGTGTTGCTGGAAGGGGTAATTGCAATAAAATGAGTTAGTTTTGCAAAATTCTATCATGTGATATATAGCTCAGTTTCTATTTTCAAATCTATTTTGCAATTATATTTCCTTCCTCTTTGATTTTAACATTTGCATTCAAACCACCAATCATTATCAGTGAATCTTGACTTCATATTTGATCAATTTCAGACTGAAGAGTTGGTAGATTTCTTCAATTCTTGCAAGATTATCTTTTGCGGTTGGTTCACAAATTTAAATAATGGTTACATCAACTTGATTTCCTTTTATGCAAATAGAAATTATCCTATCACAAGCAGCATTATACTTCAAGATAATTTTTCAATGTCCTTTCTTACAATAAATACAATGCCATTACTCTTGATTTTGTCATTTCCTATGATTTTCAGATCCAGACTGTCCATTACTAGTCCATTTCAGTTAACTAAAGCCTAGAATACTGATCTTTAAGGCTCCCATTTCATTTTTCACAACTTTCAATTTTCCAAGGTTCATCCTTTGTACATCCCAAATTCCAATTTTTAAAGCTACTTGCAGCTCTTTCTTCAAATTTTGAGTAGCTCCCTCTCATAAATGAAGGTCCCAAAGACTTTATTCCATCCATATCATTGTGATTTAATCTGCTTTGACAGGCAGCTTTTCTTTCGTCATATTTAAGGTGTTCCCTGATGTGGCAGTGGGAGCCCTGGTGGCAACTGGTTATGCATTGGGCTGCTAACTTGATAGGTCAGCTGTTCAAAACCACCAGCTCCCCAAGGGAGAAAGATGATACTTTCTACTCCTATAAAGATTGCAGTCTCTTGGGTTGAGCCCCGGTGGCGTAAGTGGTTGAGTGCAGGCTTAGCGGTTCAAATCCAGTGGCGGCTCTCAGGAGCACTCCCATGACCACCAGAGGGCAGTGATACACGCCCCCCCCCCCCCAAATATAATTACAGTCTCAAAAACCTTCAGGGTTGTTCTAACCCTGTTCTATAAAGTGGCTATGAGTTAGATTTCTATATTCTAACTATGGCAATGCTGTTTTTTCCCTCCGGCCTTCAGAACCCATTTTCTGACTCTATCTCAGAGACTGTTTTGGTGTTGCTAGGTTTGCAGTATATAACAATGTTACACTATTATCATAAGGATTCTGCTGTCAATTCATCCGAAGCAGCAAAGGATGCCTTCTTCAAAGTCTGCTTCTAGTCGGGAAGTTCTGCTGAAGCCCATTCACTTTGACTGACCCTACTGCTATTTGAAATACCAGTGAGTCACCTTCCAGAATCACGGCAACACGAAAGTCACCGCAGTACGACAAATGGGCACATGGATTATAACAGCAGTTTCACACATATATCAATGTATACAAAGGAGCCCTGGTGATGCTGTGGCTATACATTGGACTGCAAACTGGAAAAGTCAACAGTTTGAAAGCATCAGCCAGTCTTCAAGTGAAGGATGAGGCTCCTGACCCCTGTCAAGAGTTAGAGTCTCAGAAGCCCATAAAGGCAGTTGTAACCTGTCCTTAGGAATCAGGAGTTAGAATCATTTCAAGAACAATGTACTTTGAGTACAAATTTATATGGACAATGTGAAAGGCAACAAAAGCTTTTCATTTTGGTATTTTGATTTACAAAGTTTTCTCTGTTTTTTCAGTAATAACTCATCTACTTTGATTTCCCTGGTGTGTTAGTCCACTTAGACTAGAGAAACAAATACATAAACATGCATATGGATATATGCAAAAGGTTTATATACAAGAGGAATGAAACGTTGAGAAAACTTCCCTACCCAGTCCAGTCAAAGCTCACAAGGAAAAGGTTTATATGCAAGAAGAATGAAACATTGAGAAAGCATCCCAATCTAGTCCAGTCCAATGACACAAGTTTGATATCAGCCCATATGTCTGATATCAAGATATAAAGTCTCCTTCTGACTCACAAAGCAAATGCAATGACACCAGGAAAATCACAAGCCAGTGGGTGCAGAGTCTTGTGTGTCCAGTGGCAGTAGAAGCATCTCAGTGTTGGCAGAGCTGTAGCTTCTCCCTGTAGCTTCCCAAACATCTCAGTACTGGCAAGAGTCTCCACGTGGATTGTCTGGGCCCAGAGGTTTGGCTCCATCAGGGCAAGCCCATGTGGCCTCTTCTCTGACTCCTCTGTTCTCCAGGAATCAGGAGCATGCTGTCATCTCAACTTCAATAGTTTGGCTCTCGGAGACTCAGTCAAGTCTACCTACTCCGATTGGGAAATACTGTGAGACTTCCCAGAATTCTTAGGAGGAAACTATGTCCACACAATGGTCTCATTGGCTATCTCCGGATTGACAGGTTGACTTCACCTCTAGACTCCCAATCATGAAATTGACACAGAGTACATGACTGCCACACCTGGAGAAGCTTATGTTGGAATTACATTCCATGGGGACTGAAAAGCCTGAGTTTAAACTCTGCCCTTAAATAGGCACAGATTACTTGACCTTCAACATTACTTTTCTTTATATTCTGTCTCAACTACTTTATCTATAGCTAAGCTTTTTAATATGTTTAAAGGCTAAAACAGTAAAAGCTTTTTGTCTGTATGGATTTTACTATCTCTGTAAAATTCACCTAACTCTGCCTTTGCAGAGCACAAATAGGACAGCAGACATAGGAAAGACCTATGTAGATGAGCATGTCTGTGTCTAACAAAACTTTATTTACAAAAAACAGGTGGCAGGACAGATTTGGATGGCAGATCATACTGGGTCAATTCTTTTAAAGGTGAATATGCCATCAAATTCACAAGGTTATTTCAAAAATTGACATTGACAAAGGTGTGTGAATGAGACCCCTGGAGTACCCAATAGTAGGAAGCCTGATACCAGATAGAGGCTCCTTCAAAGAAAGACTTGACCATATTCTTCAGAAAGGTCAAAGCCATGACAACTCTACTGAGGGGAGCTTTGCTCAGACACACTTGAGTTCACCATGACGCAGAGTCTTCCTTGCAATGGTTTTTATTTAAATGCATGAAGAAGTGCATGATGGAGAATCTGGTGTTTTAATAGATGGCAAATTATGAGAGGTATTAAGATTAGAAGTAAAGGGGGTTGTCTCCACCAAATGCTCAAGTTAAACAAAAATTGGATGGCCATGCCACAGTAAAGGGTTTGAAAGAAGCCAGGCATGCATTAGACATGTATAGAGCAATGCAAAGCTGGGCATCCTCCCAACAAAGTCACCTATGTAGAGGTGCAAGTCAATCTGAGCACACACACTAGGCATCAGCAGCATTCCATTCTCCTGAATTCAGCCATGAAGAACCGCCAGTACCCTCAACTACAAACCCCACCCCAAAAAGTGGGAATGGAAGGGAGACATAACAGAGACTGAGGGCAGACCCCCTCTCTCTTTCAGGTGGAGGGGAGATCTTTCCTGGGTGCTGTGCTGTGTGCACATGCATGCCCTCTCAGGACTGCCACCCTCCTTTCTTTTCCAATTCTGGGACTCCTTTTTGTGTTCTGTTTGTTCCTCTTTCTAGCCATTTTCCATATGGTTTTACACACTCCTCCCAAGTGGGCACTTTCAGTCATGAAAAGCCCTACATTCCCATGTCCTGCCATGCAACCTTGCAAGCTTTCCAGGGAAGTGGTGTCCTACTTGAGACTCTAGTACCCAAACCGTCCCTTTTCCTCATAAAGGTTTACTTAGATTTCCAAAAGTGCATCTGCTGCATGGACTCTTTTAGCATTATGAGGCAAGACCTGTGGAAAACCATCCTAGAAACTTAACAATTCCATTTATGTCTCTTGTCCCAAAGTACAATAATGCTATAATTTTGAGTCAGGAAGGTAAAGGGGAATGGAATTAGTCTGATGTCCATTCAAAATTTTATGCACATTTTTTTTGTTTTTGGGGGGACATCACTGACCTCTGGTGGTCGTGGGGCCTACCCAACCTTGCTCTTAGAGAGCTGCTGCTGAATTTGAACCGCCTAGCCAATGGGCTGCAGTCCCGCACTCAACCATTACACCACTGGGGCTCAGTACAATTTATGGACATTTTGATATTGACTGCACGCCCCCCCCCCCCATGATTTTTTCCCTCATTTCCATTCTTTCACCTTTTTATTTCCCATTTCCATTCTTTTTTATTTTCTAAAGCTTCTAAACTCTGTCTTTGGATACATGTAGCCCTTTGCTCTCAAAAGGTTGGTTATCACAATGAGTATGGATCTTTCGGGTGTTATCTGCATCTCTCCAATAGCTAATTATAGCATATTCATCATAGAGCTGTTGGCTCCATGAATATCATATCCGGTGAAAACTCAAACTCACTCATTAATATGGAACGAATTCCAACTCACTGTGACCAAATAGCACAAAATAGAGTTGTCTGGGTCAGTTTTCTAAGACTGTGATTCTTTCTGGTAGAAAGTAGAAAGTCTTGCCTTTCCCCCATGCTGTAGCTGGTGGCTTTGAAATACTGACCTTGGGGTTAGCAGCCCAATGTGTAATCATTACCAGGTAGTGGTGAAGTGTCTGTCCATTTTTTGACCGGATAATTTGTTTAGGTTAGTGGGGTGTTGAAATTTGTTTCCATTTCAGAGATTAATCCATTCTAGGCTGGACCATGCTATTGTAGAGGGCCAGGGAAAAAAGAGGAAAGCACTCAAGGCGATGAAGAGACATCAGGGCTGCAGCAATAGCCTCAAGTTTAAGAACGATGAAAAGGCTGGTGCAGGTCTGGGCAGTGTTTTGTTCTGCTGTGCATAAGGTTGCTAAGGGGCTAAACCACCTCAATGGCACCCAGGAGCATCATAATGGGGACCCTGACAAAAGGGAACAGAACTGACTGAAATTGGTTGATTCCCAACAAGTCGTTTTTACTGTTCTTGCTTCCTTATTGTTTTAATACTTTAGAGAAGAAAAGCCCATACTTACATGTTACTGGGAGGAGGCTCAGAGTTTCAACCCTCTTCACTCCTCCATTCTTGTCCTGCTCATAAGAAAAAATTCAGGCCAGGGATGAAATTCAGACCAGAGTCAGAGAAAATGTCTGAACTGAAAGAGTAAGTTTATTGATGGGGGACACTTGGGAAAAGAAGTCAAAGGTCCTCAGCTGGTCTGAAAGACCTGGCAAAACATAAAGCTGGGCCTTATTTCTGCTAATGGCAGACGTCCCACAATAGGCTGGCTTTCTGGCAGATCCTCTTCTATTGACTGGTCCTTCGTAGCGTCCCTCCTTCTTCCAGGCGTTCTGAAGCCGCAACTCCTCAGTCATTCTGGGGGTGGTGTGACATCCTGTCTTTCTTCCCCCAGTTACTTCATGATCTCCAATGTCTGGAGACCCTTCCATGGACAGGGAATGTGTTTAAATCTGTGCTTTACCTTCCTTTGTGCTGGAGAGGTATGTACAAAAGGAATGGTCTCTACCTATCTTTATGTTCTTATTCCTGCCAGTGCCCTTCCATTTTCACCTCTTCCCTCTTGTCAGCCTCTGACTGACTAGCAAGTTGGAGGTCTCTTTGTGACCTTCTTTTTCCACATGTATTCTATTATAAGTGTTATTTAGGAACAGCCCCTTTAGTGATATTCACAGTAGATAGCAGAAAGAAACACAGAGATTCCTGTTAAAGGTCTGCATAAGAGCTGCAGGTCTCAACCAGCAGAGAAGCATCACTCCCACAGGCATGCAGTATTGGCTACTTGACCTCTTGTTTTTGCTTTCTCTTCTCTTCCCTGGCAGCCTCCAGGAGTGGGTTAGAAGACCTGCCCTTGCATTTCTGCATTTCTCTCTGTAGTTCTTCGAGTCTGCTCACTTTGCCTTCTCAGTTTTTCAATTCCACTTCCAGGACTTTTATACATTTCATTTGTATTCCTCTTAGCCCCAAGCATGTTTAAAATAGCAGTTTGAAAAAAAATATGAAATTCGCTGAAATCCCACATTGCTGTTATTTTGTTAGGTGACATCCAGTCAGTTTGGACCCATAGCGACACGACATACAACAGAATGAAACACTGCATAGTCTTGGGGTATCTGCACAACTATGCCTGAGTCTACTGGAGTAGCCACTGTGTCAATCCACATCTGCAGGGCTGTGTGAGTACGGGTATACTAGAGAAACAAATTCATAGACACGCAAACGGGTATAAGGGTAAGGTTTATATATTAGAGGAATGGACCACTGAGAAAGCATCCCAGCCCAGACCAGTTCATAAAATATTATTAACCAATATGCCCAACACCAGTTCATAAAATCTCCCCTTGACTCACAAAGTCACAGTTCAGTAGGTGCAGATTTCTGGTGCTTGCAGGAGTCTCCCCATAACTCCTCACTTCCAGGGCTCAGGGTCCATCAACAGCATCCAGTGGTGGTAGAAGCAACTCAGAGGTGGCAGGGGTCTCCACGTGGCTTCTCCAGCTTCACAGGTCTGGCCATGTGGCCGTGTGGCTTCTCCTCTGGCTCCTTCAGCTACTTGGACACTGCCATCTTGTCTTGTCCGTAGTTTGTCATCTCGGAGATTGACTCTCAACAACTGGGGAGATGGCCTCTCATCTCCACGAGGGAAATATCGTGAGATTTCCCAGAAGTCTCAGGAGAAAGCCATGCCCACACAGAGGCCTCATTGACTACTCAATGGCTATCTCAAGATGAACAGGCTGTGCTCCACCCCTACACCCAATCATGAAATTGACATCACAAATATATGACCTACACCCAAATGAAATTGGCATCACAAATATATGACCTCTTTTTTCTCTGCTTCTCCACTCTACCAAGCCTGGTGTCCTCCCCCAGGCACTGAATTTCCCTGAGAACATGTTCAAAGGATGTAAGGCGAAGTCTTGCCAAGCTGGCCTCAAAGAAGCCCTCGGGCCATACTTTTGGTAGTCCAAAGTACTTTCAGCAGTCATGTCCAGCACACTTAAAATGTATCAATTCCTCAACAGTCTTCCTTATTCAGTGTTCAACTGTCTTATGCGTATGAGACAATGGAGATGGCCATGACTTGGGTCAGGGGCGCCGTAGTCCTCAGAGTTACACTCTGCTCTTCAATTCTCTGAGGAGATGTTGCAGCAGATTACCTAATGCAAGACATCTTTTGGTCCTTTGGCTGATGCTTCCCTGAACATTGATTATGGATCTAATCAAGAGAAAATCCTTGACAAATTCAAATTTTTCTCCATTTACCTGATGCTACCTATTGATCCACTTGTAAAGATTTAGGTTTTCTTTCCATTGAGTCAGAATCCATGCTACAGGCTGCAAATCCTTGAGCTTACTCAGCATGATGTGGTTCAGTAAAATGACCCTGGTTGAAAGGCTTGCTGCTTTATGGATAGCGCCCTTGATCTTGAAAATCCATTTCCCTGGGATGAACCTCAGACTCCATCTCTGTGGAATTAGGATACGAATTGCTCTTCCTGCCTCCCTAGACTTTCTTTCTGGGCAAAATAGACCATACCTATGAACTCAAGAGCACTATGCCATCTATGGTAATGATTTTCTTGACTATAGTTGTGTTAGGTTGGGTATACTAGAGGAGCAAATTTATAGACATGCATATGGATATAAGGGGATGGTTTATATACAAAAGGAAAGTAACACTGAGAAAGCATCCCAACCCAGTCTAGTTCAAAGTCATTAGTCCGATATTAGCCCATATGCCCAATACCAGTCTATAATGTCTCCTTCCGACTCACAAAGTCACAGGTCAGTGGGTGCAGAATCCCAGTGCTGGCAGGGGTCTCCCCATGGCTCCTCACTTCCAGGGCTCAGGGTCCATCAACAGAATCCAGTGGCGGCCAAAGCAACTCATCACTGACAGGCCATATGGCCTCTCCAGCTTCAGAGGTTTGGTTCCATCAAGATAAAGCTGGGTGGCTTCTCCTCCGGCTCCTCAGATGCTGCCATCTTGTCTTGTTCATGATTCATCATCTCTGGGACTAATTCTCAACAACCAGGGATATAGCTTCTCATCTTCACAATGGAAACATCAGGAGATTTCCCAGAGGTCTTAGGAGAAAACCATGCCCATATGGAAGCCTCATTGGCTACTCAATGGCTATCTCTAGACTAACAAGCTAGACTCCAACCCTACATCTCAATCATGAAATTACCAAAAACATATAACCACCACAACAGTTATTACAAAAGTCATAACAATAGCTATAATTTAAAGAGATTTAGTCTGGGCATTATAAGCCTCACAAACACAAGCACATATTTGAGCGTAGCAAGCAGTGGATAGAATCATTATATTTCTTATTTTCTTTCTATCTTGTGAATGAGAAAATCAAGACACACAGGGGTGATGTAAAGTACCCACATTTTATAAAATGTAGTTAACTTGAAGTTGAAACTCTGGAATGCTTAACTCCCAATTTTTTCCTCCTAACCAAAATGAAACTTTATAGAAATTCAGAGTTTAGTTCATCTCTATGAAATGAGAGAATAAATGCTGAGCTGTTCAATTGTTTCACAAAATATTCAAATACTTAAATTTAAAAATTATATTATTTAAAAATTGAATTTCACTCAATTTGTTACAGTTTTACTCTAAACAAAATAAATAAGGGCACACACAAAACACTGACAAATGAATAGTCCCTAGACTTACTAATACGTGTATCAGATAACAAAGAAGTGATTGGTTTTTGCCTTTTAAAGATTCAGCCAGAATAAACCTGCCCTACATCTCTCTATTCCTACATTGATAATGTTAACCCAGCTTGCCTTTTGCTTTAAAAATATTGCCTTAGTTAAAGACTATCAGGAGATAAGAAGATAATCTTAGCATAAAAAGTGATGTTAGGAAAATCTGTCATTTAATAACTCCTTGTAATTCCTTCCTACCTTGTCATTTCCCCTTGGAAGTAGCCTGTCTTGGGTCAAGCACACACTCACTAGTCCTCAAAGTAGCATCCTTGCTCTTCAAGAAAGAAGTCTGGAGCAGCAAGTTTATCTCATTTGTTTTATCTAATAAAAGCCTCACTTAGTCTGCTGCAAGTCAATACACTCTGCAGTCTCTTGTTAAATGTCACGTTTCTGCATTTCATAAAATGCAATTATTCCTTCAACCAATTTTTGTTTTATATTCTATTGAACCATCAGATTAATGTTTTCACTAAGAAAAGAAAAGTAATAAAGAATGTTTGTTCTGGACCTCTGCTGCCCCTTCTTCTGCTCTTCCTGGTGCTGCTTGGGGCTCTTTCAGTTTGGCCCTGGTCCCTCCTCTGTGAAGCCGCAGCTAAGACTGGGGCACTTACCGTGGCTGAAATGAGACTCAAGGAAGGAGTAAAGCTGGAAACAGTGATCAGAGGCAGTTGAAGGTGGCAGGACAGAAAGGTTCTGTGATACAGTTTAAGAGGCATACACCATTTAGTAAACTAATGAAACAACCCTATTTTAAATGAGAGGGTTGACAAGGAGGCTGTTCAGATTCTGATTGGATGGGCAGGCAACCAATGAAATAGACACACCTGCCCAGTTGCAAATGGAGGATGAAGACACAATTGTTGTATTCCAGCAACAAACCGGTGGAGACTTCCTAAAGAGAGCTGACACCTGTTGTGTAGAGTTCTGTCCCTACGGACCAAGAATTATGCCTAAACTGGAAAATCACAACTTGGTCCTACCACATCCTGACTACTACACTATGGATTTCTCTACTCTTTCATTCCTCCTCCCTCATTCCTTTATTGCACATCAAGTATGGATTTCTCTACTCTTTCATTCCTCCTCCCTCATTCCTTTATTGCACAAGTATACTGCATTTTCAAAACTTTATTGTTATTTTTCAAACTGGAAATTGGTTATGGTTTTTGTTTATTTTTTATTAATCATTTTATTGGACTCTTACAAATCTTATGACAATTCATCAATCGATTGTATGTGGCCATAAGTATTTTCTTTCTACTTGAGCACTTAGTATTTTTATCCCTCCCTCCCCCGCCCTCTCACCCTCATGAATCCTTGATCAATTATATCTTATTGTTGTGTGTTATGCCTTACACTATCAGTAGTCTCCCTTCCCTCACAGTTCTGTTATGCATCCCCCTGGGGAGTGGGTTACATATCCAACCTTGAGATGGGTAGTGGGTTACATATCCAACCTTGTGATGGGTTCTCCCTGTCCCCCCTCTCCCCTGCCCTTGCCCTCCACCATTTCCCTATGACTACTCCCTCTATTGTTTCCAAGGGTTTTATCTGTCTTAAAATCCATGTGTCAAGAACTCTTTTATGTACCAATGTGTGTACTCTGGCCAGATCACAATGAGTGATGGTAGTTGAGTGGGGGTGGGGGTGGGGTGGGTCAGGGAAGCACTCAGCAACTAGAAGAATGATATGTGTTTCATTGGTGCTGTACGGCACCCTGGTTTAATTGATCTTCTACAATTGTGCTTTGGACCAATGATATGATCTGCCCAGCATCAAGCAAAGACAGGAGGGGAAAATATCAGGTCTGTGAATATATCCCCTTCTCCATTATTGGCATGTTCATTCTGCTCTTCTCTTTGTATTCAAGCAAGTTATTTGGCTCTCACTGTTTAATAAAAATAACAACAAGACCCAAAAGAACAATGATAAAAATAAATCCTCTGATGTCTTTTTCAATTGGATAATTTTATTGTTTTTCATTTATCATTGTAAAACCAAGGACAATTTGATAACTTTTTTGTATAAAACTATTGCATTTGGGACAATCTGTCTTTAAGTAGGAGTAAATTACTCTCAAAGAAATGCAGCCTAAATAGTTTTCCCTTCAAGTCAAGTGGTTTACTGTTTAAGTAAACTTTGTATTGAAAATAAAATTTTAAAAGAATGTCTGCTCCTTAGGAATGTTTACAAATTGTGACCACAATCTAAATTAAAGCTGATTTATTTTCTGAAAATAAAAATTCAAATGAGCATATTCTCTGAAGACAATATGACTCAATTAAAATGTTAAGGTAAATTTTAAAGAAAACTGTTAAATTATAAGGCAGTGCTTTGACACCTAGTATGAAAATTACAAAATACATTTAAAAGACTACAGTGGAAATGTTATATATGATAATCTGCAACATGCATGGATAAGATTGTTAAAAAAAAAAAGTGAAAAAATACCCCCAAAGAACCTCAAGCTCACTGATATTACATCATTTCTGACTCACAGGCTACTGTACAGGATGAAACACTGCCCTGTCTTGGCTCATGATCAGACAATGTTTAATTCTTTGTAGAGAGCATCTCTTTCAGTGAGAACTGTCTGTGTGAAACTGAAAGAGAACAACATAGGGCACAGTAGACCTGCTGCGGTGGGTTTCCAAGACCATAGAGAACAGTATCATTGATATCACATGCAAGGGAAATTCTGCTGACGATCATCCAATACACATTGCAACAGTACATTCACAAGGAGCCAGCAGAAATGCAGGCCTCTTCAGAAGAGGACACGAAACAAGGGGTGCCATTACTGATGTCAGATGGACCTTGCTTTTATTGACTATGCCAAGGCATTAGACTCTGTGAATCATAACAAATTGTGGAGAACCTTGAGAAGAAGGGAAATCCCCAAACACTACGTTGTGCCTGTGAGGCACAATGGATGAAGAGGCAGCTGCGTGATCAGAAGAAAGGCATACACAGTTATCGTAGAACACCAGAAGGGAACACTTCCTGATCTTGCACCAGCCCACAACTGTTTCTGTACCTCAGTCCATTGTTGCAGCCACTGTGTGGATCCACACAGCCCCACAAAAACCCCACGGGACAATAAATTGAAGATGAGTGGTGGCAAAGTATGGAATACCGAAAGGTTTTTCCTCTGGCTGTCCCCTGGACTGCCTGCTGGGCTTAGGATGCTGCTTGCTAGTGCATGGTGGGTAGTCAGCCACTTACAGTTTATCTCCCGGAGGGAACCAGCCATCTAGAGCAAGCAGACCCTATGGTGTGTCCCAACATGGGTGGGGCTTACTCCCCGCTGAGAAGGATAGTGGATTGCTTCCCTGAAGGAGAGCCCAGAGGCAAGATCAAACCAACGCAAGGAGGATCAAAGTTAGGTTGCCATCTTGATCTAGGATCCGCCCATCTGGTCCCACGTGTACCCCTCGTCTCACCCTTTCCTATTGTGTGTACACCCCTAGCTCATCCCCTTCCTGTCCTGCGGGTACCTATTGGGCGGTCCTTTCCTGTTACATAGGTAGTTTACTATAATCACGGAGGCTTTCAGTTCACTAAAATGTATATAAGCTGGGATTGGAAATATACTTGCTCTCTCTCTTCTCTCCATCCACTAAGAGTGGCTGATGTGAGCAGACTACCATGAAACGAGTCTCCTTCATTTTATTCTCTTTCCTATCTTCTATGACTTTACTATAACCTTTATATATTATTGCCTGGCAATTGTGCCTAGGGACTCATCAGTTGTTAGAGGCAGTTTTCCTCTGACAGTAATGGCCTACTACATGGTTTAAAAACAAAAAAGGTGTACTTCAGGGTTGTACTCTGTCACCATACTTCTTTCATCTACATGCTGAGAAAATCACCAGAGAAGCTAGATGATATGTGAAAGGATATGGCATCATAATTGGAGGAAGACTTATTAACAACCTGTAATATACAGATGAGTCAACTTTGCTTTTTGAAAATCAGGAGTTGGAGCACATGCTGAAGAAGATGAAGAATTTGCAGCACTCAGGATGGACTAAAATGCAAAGGAAAGAAGACCCAAATCCTCACAACTAGACAAACAGGTAACACCACGAAGAATGGAGAAAAGCTTGGTATTGGCAAAAATCCACTCTCAATGCTCATGGAATCAGGCAGCAACATAAACCAGAGCAGTGAGAAAGAGGAAATCTGTCTACAAATGATTGACATAATGGCTGCAAAATATTCTATAATATACTTGTGAGGATGGGGCATAACCTTGTGGTATTTTGTTCTGTTGTGCATATTTTTCCTTGTGATATTTTGTTCTATTGTTCTGTACATTATGAATCAGAACAAACACAAAGGCACTTGACGCAAATAGTCTATTTCTGAGTTAGTGTACTCTAAAGCCGAACAGTACAAAACACTCCCTAGTTCAGGGTCATCCTCACAATTGTTGCGAGTCCATTGTTGCGGCTAATGTGGCAATCCACGTAATTGAAGGTCTTCCTCTTTTTTGACAGCTTTCTGCTTTGGTAAACATGTCATTCTTTTGTAGGAACTGGTCTCTCTTGTAAATAAGTCCAAAGTACCTAAAGCTAAGTCTTGCTGCCCTCACTTCTTTTTATAAAATCAATTAATTATTTTTATTGGGAGCTCTTACAGATATTATAACAATCCATGACTCAATTGGATCAAGCATAATTGTACAATTGCTCCCACCATCAGTTTTAAAACATTTTCTTTCTTCTTGATATCACTTCTCTCTCTTTTGTACTCCTCCCTCCCTCCCTATCCTACTGCACAGGGACCCTTAATATTATATTATATATCACTATTGTTACTATCATTATTGTTATTACTATTAACTTATTATTACTTTTAGTCATATCTTACACAAAGTCCAATGAATCCATTCATCTATAATTCTGTTCGTTGTGCTCCTCAAGTGAGGTTATGCATTCAACATTGCTAATAGCTCCCCCTTCAACCCTGCCTTGCTCCACCCCTGCTGTACCCTCAGGGTATCATTACACTCTTTACTGTTTCTTAAGGATTTTCTATCTCAGTTTTCATGGATCAAGTGTCCTCAATTATGCAAATGAACATAAACTGCTTCAGCAAGATTAATGAGGTAAAGCAAAGACCATAATAGTAAGGAGGGGTGGGGGGAGTAAAGGATATTTCTGTGCTTCATCAGTGCTAAACTGTACCCTGGATATATCATTCCTTTTGTGTGGTCCCTTCTGTTCAATGATCTAGCAGGTGATTTTGGGGTTCCCCACTTTGTCAATGCTCTTTTATGTTATTTAATTCCTTGCTTTTGAACATCTGATAACTATTCCTGTCAGCACCTCATGATCACCTAAGTAGGTACGCTTCTTCCATGTGTCATTTGCTGTTTCCTTGCTAGATGGCTGCTTGTTTTAGCTACAAACCTTTAGGATCCCAGGTACTATATCTTAAATAGCTGGGCACCATCAATTTCCTTCACTACATTAACTTATGCACCCATTTGGTTTTCAGAGATCATGTTGAGAAAGTGAGTATCATACAGTGGCACATTATTAGAACAAGTCATTCTTTTTAAAAAATCATTTTATTGGGGGCTCATACAACTCTTATCATGATCAATACCTCCATCCATTGTATGCAGACCCCATTTGTACATTTGCTGCCATCATCATTCTCAAAACATCCTCCATCTACTTAGATCTTTGTTATCAGCTCCTCATATTTCCCCTTCCTCTCCACTCCCCATCCGTCATGAACCCTTAATAATTTCCAAATTAACATTACTTTGTCACATCGTAAACTGTCTGATGTGCCCCTTCATGTACTTTCCTCTAGTTCATACCCCAGGGAGGAGGTTATATGTAGATCCCTACAATTGGTGTTCCACCTTTCTATTCCACCCTCCCTCCACCTTCCTGGTATCACCACTCTCACCACTGTCCTGAAGGGATCACCTGTCCTGAATTCCCCATATTTCTGGCTCCAATGTACATCCTCTGGTCTAGCCAGATATGTGAGATAGGATTGGAATCATGATAGTGGGGAGGAGGAAGCATTTAAGAACTAGAGGAAGGTGGCATATTTCATTTTGCTACACTGTACTTTGACTGGTTCATCTCCTCCCTGCGACCCTTCTATAAGGGGATGTCGCTTAACCTACTGATGGGCTTTGGGTCTTCAATCTGTACTCCCCCTTATTTATAATGATATTATTTTTTAGTTCTTTAACGCCTGATACCTGAGAACAAGTCATTCTTGAATATGTTAACTGAGGTGAGATTTAAATAGAGGTTCATAGTCCATCTGCTTCCTTGTGTTTACATGTATATGCATACATGGACACATGCACTGATGTACATATCTACATATATAGCTATATTTATGCCTGCATATAATTTTCCTTCATCTTCCCCCCCTCCCCCACATGCTGCACTATCAGATTTACCCATCATTCACTTCTCATTAATTCCTCTCAGATACCTTTCAATTGCTCAAACATAACCAGGAAAGCTATGCCCTCTTCACCATCAATTTTAGAACCCTTGCCATTCCCCTGTGACTGTCATTGTTGGCTTTCCAATAATGACTCCCTTCCCTGTATCTCCTCCCTGCTCTTGCTCTCCCCAACCCCCAACCCAACCCTTCTATATTCTCTTGTCTCCTTGGAAGTGCTTATCCTGCCTATCTTCTATAGAGAGACTTAAAAAGAAGACAAGTAGGAGAAGAAAAAGAAAAAGCAAAAAATAAAAAAAGGATATACAAATAGTTTCAAGTCTCACAGTTATTCTGACACAGTGGATGGTTATTTGTCTTTTAAAGAGTGGACAATTCCTGTTGTCTGAGACCTGATATCCAAAGCATTTATACCCTTTCCGTCCTCAGAATTAGTGACCAAGAGGCATGCTTTTTAGAAGTCAACATTGCTCTTCCTGCAGTCAGTGATGGAGTGGTCTAGTGTTCCCCCACCCCCATTGTGAATATATCCCCAAACCAGTTCAGATGAGGCGCCAAATGCTGGCTTCTGTCTGAGTCAAAAATCTGCCATCGTGATTCCTCAGGGACTTGGTGGCTTTGCTCCCATCACTGGTCTGTTGAACTCTCCTCCTGGTTTGCCCCCATGGGGATGGCTCAGACTGGCCACTCTCTCTGAAGCTTCAGTGCTGTCCTCTGTAGTGCTGTCATATAGGAAGGGGATGTCATGTCTTCAGGCTGGTATTGCAGTGCACATTGCTCTCAGAAATTGGCACACCAAAATGAGGACTGCACTCTCTCATTCCCTTTCCTATGCGCATATAAACAATACCTTCCCCTTGAATGAATTGGTGCTCTGCCCCCTCCCCCCATTGTCATCTGTCCCTTCCCCCTCCCCTCTGTGGACCCTAGATGGGAGTGGGGTGGAGAGATGGTATCTTTCAGCACAGGTACTGTCTGCATCTTTCTCCTTCTCCTTCCCCTTCACATTTCCCTCCCCCTTCTCCATCTTCTTCTTTGATGATGTATGCAACATTGGGTGTCGTCTACCTCTTGACAGATTCTCTGGTCCTTGACCCAGAGGGAACTATTGTGATATGTACCTTTGCCCTTATGCCCTGTCTGCTGTTTGAACTTACCTCAAAGGACTCATGCTGCTCTTGTCCTTTTGTGGTTGGCTAACTTCTTTCAGCATAATAACCTCCAATTCTTTCCATTGAGGTAAGGTGCTTCATTTCACCACCACCACCACCACCATCATCATCATCATCATCATCATCATCATTGTGACTATTTTTTTAGGGAAGTGTAGTACAGATGAAGAATTCATCAAAGTCTGATGTACTCAACATACAAATTGAATAAGTATAGTGAGACAATACAACTGTACTGCGCAACTTTTAAAAAAAATTTAAACTGCAAAATATTCCTTCACTCTCTTTGAACTATTGCCTCTTAGACCATATATAGGAACTGCATGAGTAAAATGAAGTGATTTGGAATTCCCATTGTTCTCATTGCTACTCATTCTTTATTATAATCCACAGAGTTAAATTCCTTTGCATAGTCAATATAATACATAGGCTTTTTTTTTTAGTATTCTCTCTGTGTTGGACAGGGTTCTCTAGAGAAGCAAAACCAGGACACTAATCATTCTCTCTATATATTTGTATAGATAGAAAGATTTCTAACATAAAAAATAGATAGTTAACTAATCTCTAAAGCAGTACAAATGGATCAGTGCAACTCACTTGTGTGAGACAGCTTAGAGTCTTGAAGGCCGCTGAGTCGTCCTCTGTAGACCAATTCAGGCTATCCAGCAGCAAATAGCAAAGCAGGTGACCAAGAGTCAGCCAGATGACAGAGTCCAACAGTCTCCAGTTCGAGAGATGTATATTCCAGGAGCGTATTGAAGCAGGGCTTAAAGGAACCTCAACTCACAGCAACACAGTCTACTGATTAGGTGTCCCATGGGTAGCGTAGTATGGAGATCAATGCACAGGACAAACAAGACTGCCAGTTGGTCCAAAAATCCAAGAGAAGAGATCCAGGGTGGGCATTGCAGAGCCATTTCTATTTCCGCCCTTCAATTGATCTTACATGTATTCACTGGCCATGTTGTCACAACCTACCTACCTATCACACTCTGCTTTCAGTCAAGATGCATATGACATCAAGCAATGGTGTTCCTTTTTCCAGGTCCTCTTCTGAATCTGGCAACTCATGGTAGCTTTCTGTGAATGGACTCTTGTAAACTTTTTGTGATGATCTTAAGGAAAAAATTTTCTTGTGTGCTATATCAATGCTATTTCTTTGTAGGTGGAGCCTACTGTTGGGTAAGCTTTCTTTGGAATGAGTACAGATGGTACTATCCAGTCACTTAGCCAAGAAGCTCTTTTCCAATTTTGGCATAGATGTTTAAGTGCTTCTCGTGCTCTTTTGGTTTTTGAAACATTTCAATTGGTATCTTGTCAATATCTGGATCCCTATTTTTTGCTAATGTCTTCAGTGCAGCTTGGAATTCTTCTTTCTGTATCATCAGTTTCTGATAATTTGCAATCTAGTGAAACGATTGAGTGTGGATTAGTTCTATTTGGTACAATGCCTCTGTGTAATTTGTTGTTTGATGCTGCCTGCATCAAAATCATACTATGTTTTAAAATTGGAACTCAAGGCTTGCTTTTCTTTCCTTCACTTGGTTGCATTTAGGATATGATAAGCATGTTCCTTCACTTTTTTTTATCTAACTCTAGTTCTTTACACGTTTAATTATAATACTTTACTTTATCACCTCAAACTGATTGTTGTAAATTTCTGTCCAGTTCTTCTACTTCATCATTTCTTTCACTTGCTTTTGCTTTTGTAAGATCTAGAACAAGTTATAGTTTCATCTGATATCCACTTTGAGCTTTTCTTTTCAATGACCATTTGCTGTTTTTGTTGTTGATCGATGTTCTTGATGTTATCCTTCATCTTGTCAGGTGTTTTGTCATTGCTATTGAGTGAATCAGACCTATACATGAAGTGTTCATCAAAGTTTGATGAAATACACACAGTGTTCTATTTTTAGCTTTTGTGAACTTGTTTTTACTGCCTTCAATGTCAACTTGAACTTACACATGAACAAATTTAATGCTTATTTATTGTTAGTTACAAAGTTAACACTTGTCTGCTTTTGTTTGATTTCCATCATCATATTTTCCCACAAATACAAACAATTTTTTTCTGTGTATTTCATTTGGAGAAGTCCATGTGTACCATCACCATTTCTATTGTATAAAAAATGGTATTTGAGATGAAAAGTTTTTGGTCTAACAAAATTCTGCTAAGTAACCTCTAGCTTCATGTCTATCACGCAAGACTATATTTCCTAATGAGTGCTCCTTCCTCTTTGTTTCCAAATTTGGCATCCTAATCACAAAGTATTGAACTAATAGTTGAGAACACATAATTTACTTATGTGATAACAGAAGCAATTTTGATGAAGATAACCCAAGACAAGTTGTAACTGCATTGACCAGAAATTCAAGCTGGATTCAGAGGAGAGTGTAGTAGGTGGGATGTCATTTCTGACATCATCTGAATCTTGGCTGAAAGCAGAGAATTCAGGAGATGTATACTTATATTCACTGTGTCCATTTGAAAACTATAAAGGACCAATAGTAGTATGAACACAATAGTATACAGGGCTTTTAAACATGAGAGGTATGAGTCAGGATTGCATCCTTTCATGATACTTTTAAAATATGTATGCTAGCAATTAGTTCAGGAATCTGAACTATCACGAAAGAATGTGATTATATTAAAATTGTACACAAAGGATTGGAAAAAAGTTATTCACAACCGCAATATGCAGTTGACACAACATTGCTTGTTGGAAGAGAGGAGGACTTCACACATTTACTGATGAAGGGCAAGGACTACAGCCTTTGGTAAGGATTACAGCTCAATGTAAAGAAAACAAAACTTCTGAAAACTGGACCAGTAGACAACATAATGGTAAATGGAGAAAAGAGGTAAGTACCCAAGAGATTGTCTTGCTTGTATCCACCATCAATGCTCACGGAAGTAGCAACCAGTAAGTCAAAGGGCCCATTGCATTAGATCGCTCTGAACCATAAGATGTCTTTAATTTGTTGAAAAGAAAGATTATTACTTTGAGAACTACATTGTGCCTGACCAATCTTGGTATTTTTCATTACTTTATATGTATGTGAAAGTTGGACACCGAACAAGGAAGACTTCTGAAGAATTTATGCGTTTGTATTTTGATGTTGGTGAAGAATTTTGAAAGTATTGTGGACTGTCAGAGAATAAACTCATCTGGCTGGGAAAAAAAAATCAGCCAGATCCTCCTTGAGAGCTATGGAGAAAAGACTGGCTTACATACTTTGGACATGTTATCAGGAGAGACTTGTTCCTTAAAAAGGACAACAGGAAAACAGTCAAGAAATTGAATTAACATAAAGACTGTAACAAAAGACTCAAACATCAAAATGAGAAGGAGAATGGTGTCCAACTGAGCAGTGCTTCCTACTGGTCTTCAAGGGGAGCTAGAGTGGGGTCTCACTCCACAGGACTCGATGACAAAAGTTTGACCCAAGATGAAGGGTCAAACATTGCTCGAGCTATTTTGTTATTCTTAAATTCCATCTTAGATCCTTTGAAGACCATAAATGCACACCTGTGTTACCTGTCCATGTTGCAGCTTCTTTATAAGTATGACTATATTAACAATTGAACATGAGTGCGCGGGACTGCGGCCACTGGGACGGAGGTTCAATTCCAGCACTGGGGCTGGGCCTCCTACTCCCACCACCGGAGAGCAGTGATGCCCCCCCCCAAAAAAAACAAAAACAAACAAACAAACAAAACAATTGAACATGGAACTGCTTTATGTCATTTAGTTGACTGAGCTAAATGAGAATTTCAAATTTGTAGTGGATGTAGCACATTAGAATTTTTATTATACGACGCATTTTCTAACAAAAAATTCTATATACTTTACCACAAAGAAAGTAAGTCAGAAAACATAGTTATTTTAATAAACAATATGGGTCTTACACAACAAAACACTTTCACCAAATTTACTTTAAATATCCCATGTAATTTTGATGTGTTTTTCACAATAATTTATGCCATTAGAAATGAACAAATAGAAAAATGTCAAAAAGAAAATGTAATGATCAGAAACAAATCTCACCACAAATTACTATATTGTATTTTAGATAAATCTTGCATCTAGAACATGTTATAAATAACCACATTTCTTTCTATTCTTTATTCTTTTAGACTCATCAACGATATTGTCACAATTAGGCTGCTGAACAACATCTACTTCTATAGATAATAAAGATAATGTTACAAGTGTTTTTGAATCAGTGCTGTAATTTGTGTATTTTTTAAATTCTCTGTACAGATGAGTATGTTTGTTCTGTTGAGCTGTTTCTGCTCATTAAAGTTATGAATGTACATGAGGGTATTTCAACATTGAGAAAGACATATTTTATATTATGAAAGTATACATGCCTATAAAGTAAATTTTTCTCCCCCAAATTTATGAAATTAGTTCTCATGTAAGAATTAAATTGTTATTCTTCTCCATAAAGTTGGCATGGGATATGTCAATACTAATTCCTGTATTTTCTTTCTTTTTTTTTTTTTTTGGGGGGGGGGGCATCACTGCTTTCCGGTGGTGGGAGTAGGAGGCTCAGCCCCACTGCTGCAATTGAACCTCCGTCCCAGTGGGCCGCAGTCCCGCGCACAACCACTACGCCACTGGGGCTCAGCCCTAATTCCTGTATTTTCGCCTCATTGGAGGCGAACTAGATTTTCCAACTAGTTTAGGAGTAAGCATTTTTGAAAGCAGTTCATATGCTGTTCTTTTTGTTAAGTTCTATTGAGCTGATCCCTATAGCAGAAATTAAAACCATGGTCCTGCGCCATCCTCACAACCGTTCTTACATGTGAGCTCATTGTTGCAGTCACTGTGTTAATCCCTCAATTTTACTGTCCCTCTATTTTACCAAGAATTATGTTCTTCTCCAGGATTAGTCTCTCTGATAACATGTCCAAAATATGTTGTGACAAAGTCTCTTCTTCCTTATTTGTAAGGAGCATCCTTACTGTACTTCTATGACAGATTGGTTTGTTCTTTGGGCAGGACCTAATACTTTCAATATTCTTAAAACAGCACTACAATTCAAATTGATCTATTCTTCTCCAATCTTTCTTATTCGATGTCCATATTTCACATGCACGTGAAGCAACTGAAAATAATATGGCTTAGACCTCAAACGAACAACTGTGTATTCAACATTTTAAAGAGGCCGTGTATATCATAGCTACCCACTGAGGTGAATCACTTGATTTCTTGGTTGTTATTTCTGCAAGCATTGCTTCTGAGATCTTACAAGATGAAGTTATTCACAACTTCAATCTTGTGTCCATATATCATGGTGTTACATATTGGCCTAGTTGTGAGAATTTTGGTTTTCTTCCTATTGAGTTATAGTCCATACTAAAGGCAACAATTCTTGATCTTCATCCTCAAGATTTCATTAAATTTGTCAATCAAGGTTTGTGTCATCTGCAAATCAAAATTTGTAACACTTCCCCCAAATCAAATGCTAAATTCTTCTTTATATAATGCAGCTTCACAGATTATTTGCTCAACATTGAGATTGGATAAGAACGAGGAGTAGATCATGCCCTGACACACAAGCAAGTATCTTCCTTTTAAACCATGCAGTGTTTACTTGTTCCGTTTTTTACAATTTGTTCTTGATTAGTTTGCACAGTCTATGGATAACATTGAAAATAATTGAAACTCCAGACCACTCAATTGGGCTCATGTAAAACTTATGAATGGATCAAGAGGCAGTAGTGTAAACAGAACATGGGAATAGGGCATAGTTTAAAATCAGGAAAGGTGTGCTTCAGGGCTCTCACCATACTAATTCAAACTGTAACATCAGAGAAGCTGGTTTGAAAGAAGAATGTGACATTTGGTATGGAGGAATGTTTATTAAGAACCTTCAATGTGCAGATGACAAAACCTTGTTGCTGAAAGTGAGGAGGACTTGAAGCACTTTCTGATGAAGGTCAAAGATTGCAACCTCCAGTATGGATAATCACTCAATGTAAAAGAAGACAATTTTTTCCCCCAACGGTGCTGTGTTAGTCCAGGTAGACTAGAGAAAAAAATTATAAGCATGGATTTGTGTATAAGAGATTTATACACAAGAGCAATTGAAAATTGAAAATAAAGTCCCAGCCCAATCTAATAGTCCATGTTCATAAGTAATAAACTAATGTATCCGATACCAATCTATAAGTCTTCTTCAGACTCATAAATTACATGCAATAGCACCAGGGCATTCATAGGCCAGTGAATGCAGAGTCTTGTGTTGACAGCATCTCAGTGTTGACAGGGGTGTCCCCTTGGCTTCTCCAGTTTCCAGAACTCGGGGTTTATCAGCATGCTGTCATGTGTCTTGTCAGCTGCAATGTCTCACAGGGACATATGACGAGTGAGTTCATACCCCACTCCTGCGACCATAGTGTGTTATTCTGTGTAGGCTAGAGAAACTAAATTCACAAGCACACATATACATATAAAGGAGAGGTTTATATACAAGAGCAAATGGACATTGAGGAAGACATCCCAACCTAGTCCAGTCCTAGATCATAAGTCCCATATTAGCCCATATGTCCAATATCAATCTAAAAGTCCTCTTCAGACTCACAAAACACATACAATGATGCCAAATGCAGAGAATCACAGGGCAGTGGGTAGAAAATCTTTGGGTCCAGTGGTGTTGTAAACATTTCAATGTTGACAATGTTCCTTGCATGGCTTCTCAGCACCCAGAGCTACATCAGGGTGGATTCGTGTGTCTTCTCCACAGGGATGTCTTACCGGGAGCCAGCCTTGTCAGTCAAAAGTCCCCAAAGAAGTGAGCAGATAGGAAGTTTGTCTCCTGCCTCCAAGAAGGAATGACCACATTTCCCAGAATTCTCAGGAGAAGACTATGCCCACACAGAGGTCTCATTAACAGTCCCCAGATTGACAGGCTAGACTCCACCCTTACACTCTTAATCTTCAGATTGACACCAAATTAGGTGACTACCACAGGTACCACCTATAGGTAACATCATGATAAATGGACAGACAAATGGTGTCAGAGATTTTGTCTTGCTTAGATCCAGAGTCAATCATCAAAGCAGCAGTCAGAAGGTCAAGAGGCTATATTAGGTCCCATAAACCTCCTGTACAACTCCTTTTTAGAGTATTAAAAAAGCAAAAATATTACTTTGAGGATTAAGGTATATCTGACCCAAACCAAAGTATTTTCAACTGCCTCATATGCCTGTGAAAGTTAGGCATTGAAAAAGGAAGGTCAAAGAAGAATCAATGCACTTGACTTTGGAGAAGAATAATGAAAGTATCATGTTTTGCTAAATGGACGAACCAATCTTTCATGGAAGACAGATTGTGTCAAAGTGTCCCTTAGAGGCAAGGATGGTGAGATGTCTTACATTCTTCGGACATATTATCAGAATAACCCTTTTCCTGGAGAAATGCATCGTGTTTGGTCAAGAGGCAGCAAAAAAAAAAAAAAGAAGAAGAAGAGGCAGGCCCTAAATGAGACGGACTTACACAGTGGCTGCAATAACAGGTTCAGGCACAGGAATAATTAGACCTCAGGCGGTCCAGGACTGGACATTGTTTCCTTTTGTTGTGCACAGAATCACAACTCAATGGCCCCTATCAACAACTACCACACTTAGAAGGAGTGATCTCAATACAAAAACAAAACAGAAAATTAAAAAAAAAACCAATATTGTTCTGAGGGTCTATCTCATAAAATTAGACACAAAAAGTATGTCAAAACATAAAGAAAGACAGCCAATATTGTTCTGAGGTACTATATAGTAAAATAAGACACTAAACTGATTTCATAATTTAGAAATTAAAGAGGCAACAACAACATGATGGTGGGTATACCTGATTTAATCAGGCAAACTCAATTATGGGAAGACTCATGCCCTCTCCGAAGAGAGTAATTTTCTCTTTGTAGTTCCTTGCTTCTAAGAAATAAGCTGTCATCATTATAAGTAACTGCAGTTGGTTTCTTAGAGTTGACTATAACTTCTGGTAGATAACCAGCAGAATGCGATATCCCTCAATCTTTAAGCCAAACCAAATTAATTCTTTCAACACCTGAAATAGCTAGAAAATCAATTCTTTCCTAGACAAAACTCCAGATGGAAACAACTTGATTATAAGTGGGTGACACCCGGGAGCAAAAGGATCAGCTAAGTCTTATCTGGTATCTATGCATGGACATGGTGAGATAATAAATATATATGAAGTGTTGAGTGTTTCCTTTAAGTGCAAAACAACAGAAAGCTATTACAATGAAGGATTTCCAAATTTCAAAGTAGACTTAAAACTGACACATACTCTTACAATGAAGAGCCCTGGTGCCCATGCCGGTTTGCACTAGTCTGCTGACCACAAGATCAGCTGTTCAAAACCACCTGCTGATCCATGATAAAACAAAGAAGTTTCTGCTCCTGTAAAGATGTGCAGCCTCAAAAGAGTGCAGCTATGCCAGGGAATTGAATTGATGTCAGTGCTGGGGATTTGACACAATGCTTGTGTAATACAAAAGATTAAATATTAGTGGTAAAACTCTTGCCCAAATCCTTCCAGTGAAATCTTTACACCCAAAACTTTAGTCATTAAAAGTAGTATTATAGTATTAAAGATACTAAATTTAGAAGGAAATCAAGTAAAATGCTAAAATGGTATTTGAGAATCAAAGCTAGGTTTTTGTAATTTGAACTCCAAAACTCTATTGCCTGTGGTTGTGTTGAGGTCCAGAAAATGCTTCTTGAACAGATCTTAGGTGCTCTCAGGAAAAAGGAGAAAGGTGAAGTTCAATTAATGTGATTAACAAATATTTGATTTCTATTCTTCTCCCGTTTTTCAATTTCACCACAACTAGTCGTTTTGGAGTCATTTGCTTTAATTTTAGAATTAGTATAGTTTCCCTATGAGTTTCTAGAATAGGTGATCTGAAAGAACCTTATATTTCAATTTCTTTAAGTTTTGTGTGTTTTTTAACAATGACTCCAATAGAACTTAAGAAAGGAGATGAAACATGGCATCATATTTTGAGTTTGGTGATCAGCAGTCTAGTGCTTTCCAGTGTTCCAACGAGGAGCAGATTATGTCTCTGAGGACTCTTGGTAATTGTGGTGGTGATGTGCTTATGCTAATTTTATGATTGAGATGTAGGGGTGGAGTCTAGACTGTTAATCTGGAGATAGCCATTGAGTAGCAAATGAGCCCTCCATATGGGCATGGCTTTCTCCTGAGACTTCTGGGAAATCTCACATTATTTCCCTCATGGAGATGAGAAGCTATCTTCCCCAGTTGTTGGGAGTTAGTCTCAGAGGCGATGAAACACGGACAAGACAAGATGGCAGTGTTCCAGAAGCTGGAGGAGCCGGCAGAGAGATCACACAGCTTTGCCCTGATGGAGCCAGACCTCTGAAGCTGGGGCAGCCACATGGAGACCTCTGCCAGAGATGAGTTGCTTCTGCTGTTGATGGACCCTGAGCCCTGGAGGTGAGTTGCCCTGCCAGCACTGGGATTCTGCACCCACTGACCTGTGACTTTGTGAGTCAGAAGAAGACTTTATAGAATGATTTTGGGCATATGGGTTAATATCGGACTTATGACTTTGGACTGGACTGGACTGGGTTGGGATGCTTTCTCCATGTCCCATTCCTTTTGTATATAAACCCTTTCCTTATATCGATATGCATGCCCTTGAATTTGTTCCTCTAGTCTACCTGGACTAGCACAGTGATGTCAAGGGATACTGGAAAAATAGCCAGGGATTTGGGAAACAAAAACAAAACAATAATCTGATATTTAAAGGATATTTTTAGCTATTCGATGACAATATAGGTATTGTCATTGTTAGTGTTTGTTGTAGCAAATACTGGATTTCCACTCTGGTTAGAATGGACAGTGGACAGCTTTATTATCAAAACAGCACACAACATATTATTCACATAGGGCACAATAATTTTCAAATGGCAGAAAATCAGAGAAGGGTTTATTTAGGATGGAGACACATCCTAAGCAGGGAGGCGTTGTAAAACTACAAGCATTCTTGACCTTATTAATTCTATCCTCTTGGAATATGTTTGAACAAAGTATTCTTTTAAGACTGAGCATTGCAAGCATTCTTGACAGATTATATAGTTGTTAGATGCCTTGCAAACTATCTTGATATATATATATATATATATATATATATTTGTTAGGTGTCAAATATTAAATTGAAGGAAATTGAAATTGGCATGAAGCTAAATGAATATACATTATAATGCCTTTAAGTTAGATGCTATCAAGTTGACTTCAGCCCATAGTGACCCTATGTGACCACTAGAGGAAACACTGCCTAATGCAGTGTTGTCCTCATAATTGTCCCTTTGTCTGAGTCCATTGATGCAGCCATTGTGTCAGTTCATCTCATTGAGGGATTTCCTTTTTCTTCAGTCCATCCTTCCACTTTAAAAACATGGTGTGCCCTTCAGGAACTCTCTCTCTCTCTCTCTCTCTCTCTCTCTCTCTCTCCCCCCCCCCCCCCCCAAAAAAATACACACACACAAGTATCTTATATATCTACAAAATTAAGTCAAGTGTTGTCTACTATTTTGGTTTAAAAATGTAGACAAATTTCTGCATTTTGCCATTGACTTTTTGTTTGTAGAGATACCAACAAGGCACTTGAGATTAAATTGAAGGAAATTGAAATTGGCATGAAGCTAAATGAATATACATTAGCCTTTAAGATGTCGTTATTAGCAATGAGGCTTTTTAATTCTTTAACTGGTTAATGGATTGTACTTTGTGCTGCTGCATTTAAGAGATCAGGGTACTGAGCTGACTGGAAAAGCACCTAAGGACACAAGAAAACTCTGGCCTCTGAGTTAAAGTTATGCATTTTATAAAATGTGTAGAATTCGACAGATCTATACTTTTCTTTCCCTGATAACCCAAAGTTCCTTCTTTGTACAATGTAGGCACAATTGCAAACCATGTCTTATAAAAACGACTTTGTTACTTAAGCAGACTATCTCATCACTCTCAGGGCAAACACCTGAATGTTTAATGCAATATGACACAAGAAATTTTCATCAGTGGAGAGCTACTATTATATTTCCCAGAGGTATAATTTAATGCTCTTTATCCCTTTTTTCTTTTGAAAAACTGGAGAAAATTAAATGGGTAACCCTCCTCCAGCTCTTCAGACACTTTAAGTGTAAGTAAATAAAGATTCTTATGTAGCACTACCAATAGTAAAGAGAGTCCCGGTGTGGCACAATTTTTAAATCATTGGATGGCTAACTGAAAGGTTGATGGTTCCTTCACACCAAGAAAAAAGCTCAGAAGCAAGTCCTGCTCATCTGATGTGAAAAACTTGCAGACACCGTGGAGTATGTATACACCTGGTGTGACCTGACTTGGGACTGACTGCACAGCAAGGAACAACAGACCACAGGGTAAACGGATTGTAGAGAGATGTCACATAGAACCCACAAATCCATAGTACATCGCATCGACGCAGTGGATTGACACTGTAGCTGTGACAATGGGCTGAGGCATTGGGATAGTTTTGAGGAAGACAGAGCGCCATGCAGAGTTTTGTTCTGTGGTGCACAGGGTTGCTAAGGATCAGAGATGAGGCAATGACACGTTGAAACAACAACAACAGCACCCAGTGAACCAAGACTGAGTTCTTGATGGTTTGAGACCCGAAACTTTCCAAAAGATCTTTGTTCACCTGCATGTAAGCGAGAACACACGCAGCATGGAGGAAGAGACGATAAAGAGAACCATGATGGAATCCTATACATTCATTTCATATTTCGGTCGCTCTATAAACATTCCAGCAAATCCTGAGCCTTGTCTTCTCTTAGACCCTCAAGCCTACTCGACACATTCTGGTGAATTATGGGGACATGAGTTTGGATGTGCACATTCACAGAATGGGATATAGCGTGAAATAAACTAGGTATTACAGTGAAAAATAGACATATAAACCCTTATTTTATAGAAGACCAGCTATGGCGGCAAAATTAAATAAACTGAATCATTTCAGAAAAGGATAATTTGGCTGTGCCCCAGCCCCTGAGTTTCTTTCAAACAAATAAGTTTCAATTATCCATATTCCCAGTCCAATGGTGTTGCAAATGGTTAGCACTCAGCTGCCAACCAAAGGTTTGGAAGTTCAAGTCCGCCCTGAGATGCCTTAGAATCAACTCTCAAGTTCACTGCCATCTTGCTGATTCTGAGGCATAGTGACACCACAGAGCAAGTCAGAACTGTCCCTCTGGTTGTCTGGAACAGTAACTCTTGCAGAAGTCAAAAGACTTGTCTTTTTTCTGTGGAGTGGCCAGTGGTTTAGAAGCTGACCACCTTTTGGCTCACCGTTCTCATCTGACATATGGGCACCGTGGGTTATGGTTATCTTCACAGAAACTGCTTTCATTGTTGCTGGATATACATCTTCTACAATCCTACCTATTATCTATCAATTGTCTATCATCTGCTTATCCATAATTAATCTATCTCAAATCAAGAAATAATATCCATTTGAAAAAGATCCTAGTCTACACTTTCATTTTAAGATTTGCATTCGGATCTCGGTGCTGTGCCCGTTCTTTGACTTATGGGCGGCTGAATGTGCTCAAGAGAACTCCATGAGCCAGAGAAATAATGGCTTACTCTTTGAATTTTACTTTTCAATGGTACTTCTATCTACATTTTTTGACATATACTTTCCTAACATATGAAGATAAGTCAATAAAATAGGGGACATTTTTGTTAAAGGCATCCTATTGAGACTAAGACAAATGTGTGACCAAAAGACCTCATTGTTAGCCACCCACTGATTGCAGATGCATATTTAAACATATTCTGCTTGGAACAAACCCATGTATGAAAGTGGACCCCTAATAGCAATACCCCCCCCACTTTTTTTACTATCATAATTGTTTTGAATTTGATTTTTTCAGCTCTTAATAGACCCATTGCACCTACTTTTCTTTTTGATTTGTTTTTTTAGCAAATAGGACTTTATTTGCTCAGTTTGGAGGACTGGGCATCCAACCCAGAGTACCAACTCTGGGGGAAGGTCTTTTCTCTGTGTGCCAGCAGATATGCCCCCTCACACCCTTCTTCTGTGGTGGTGTTAAAAAATCATTCTATTGAAGGCTCATACAGCTCTTATCACAAAACGGACAAGCATCCATTGTGTCAAGCACATTTATGTGTTTGTTGTCATCATTATTTTCAAAATATTTTCTTTCTGGGCTGAGCCCCGGTGGCTTAAGTGGTTGAGTGCGGAACTACAGCTCGCGGGTTGGCGGTTCAAATCCAGTGGTGGCTGTCAGGAGCGGCACTGGGTAGCGCCCACGACCACCAGAGGCAGTGATGCACACACACACACACACACACACAAGAAAGAAATATTTTCTTTCTATTTGAGCTCCTGCTATCAGCTGTTCCCTTTTCTCCCCTCTCTACTCCCTTCTCCCTTTCTCATGAACCTTTGATAACTTTTTTTTCAGGTCTTACACTTACCAATGTCTCCCTCCACCTACTTTTTCATTGTTCGCCCCCCCCCACCCCCAGGAAAGGCGTTATATGTAGACTATTATAATGTGTTTCTCCTTCTTCGCCCCACCTTTCCCTTCTTTTCCTAGCATGACTACTTCCAATATTGGTCCTGAGGGATTTTAGCTGATCTGGATTCCCCGTGTTTCCAGCGTGGTAGGGTCAGATCTGCCACAATCCCCCACCGTTCCTCCAGTGTTGCCCCTCATAGCAAATTGCAAGACTTTGTGAAGTTTCCCCTGACACAGGCTGCAAGAACTGATGCATGTGGTAATACTATGTACATAATATGGAAATTGCTTCAACCATGTGCATTAACTTAATAGTGGTGACTGCATCATGCTCATTGTACTGTAAAGAGGCCAGAATTTTATCTGATAGAAGAAGTAACTTGGAGGGGGAAGCTGATAAAAGAGAGCTGATGTCCCAGAGTTCAAGAAGGGAGAGGATGTATTTAACGTTATTGTGGTGGCAATTGTACAATACCGCTTGATGTGATTGAACTCTGGAACCATATGATAATCTGCATTGGTTTCCAATAAAACGGCTTTGGGGGGGGGGAGGGGAAAAGAAGTCGGACTTGTTATTTTCCCTTCTTCCTTTCCATCTCCCCAGTGTTATGTCATTGATTTGCAAATGAGTGCTATAGATTTAAACAGGACCAAGTTGGTTCAATACTATGAAAATAAGCCTTGCACTTTTCTTGGCATAGTAGGCTTACAGAGCCAATTGTTTTGTTTATCATCCTAGTCCCCTCCATGGCTACATTAATGTTTGAGGTCCTTTGGAGGCCTAAATGTGAATTTCTGGGACTGCTAAAGCACTTAAGCAATCCTCATTTCAGTGGTTGATGATTGGTAAGAATCTGTCTAAATAGTTCTTGATGTTTATGCTGTATAAGATCTGCATGATGCTTAGCATGTCATGGACCACGGTATACATTGCTGGGTAGAAATGATGAACCATTAAACAAGCAATTGTGCTGCTTACTGTGTGTCATGCAGTGTTTATGCCCAGCCCCTTAGACACATTTCTACTCATTCTGTTAAAGTTCCAATACTTTCCCTCTTTTTCAGAAGATGAACAATATCCAAATATACATACATATGAGATATCAACAACATGTGGCAGTGGTCCACACGGGGATGAGTCTAAGAAGTCCAATTTGAGAAGAGAGTCTGTGCAGCCTGGGTAGACATTCTGAAATGACTACTTACTGAAGAAGGAGATCAGCAGTTTCCACCCTTGTGAAAATTTGGCATCTGCATATTTTTCCCGTTAAAGGAATGCTCCTGGAGCACTCATTTACTTGAACAGCATTGACATCGTTTGGCTTCTCAAAATCAGAGTACTGAGCAGAGCGAAGTGAAGTCCATTTTCTCTTGATGGGATGACATACACAGCCATCAGTGGCCAAGCAAACTGAAGTTTAAAAAAAGAACACATGCCAATGTGAAGCGTAAGTGCACTGGTATTAAAACTTTTTGCCTTGAGTGGTAATTTCAATTTAATTACAAATGTTATGCTCAGCATTCAAAAAAGCCTCTCAGCCTTCTTTGTTTTTCCATCACAGTTCTTGTTTGTATTGTTATTGATCAAGTAAAATCTTCTATCATTTCGTTTGAAATCAACCTCTCCCTTTACAGAGAGAAGAAGACATTTTGGTGACTAAGTTCGTAACCACTAACTGAAAGGTCTGCATTTCTTTGTGGAAGAAAACAACCTGCCTGAAAATGCACTCCTGAAAGTGCACTCATTTCCCACCTTCTTCTACTCTTTTGTTTTTGAGAGATGCTGCTTAGTTGATTCCAAGAAATTGCACCAGGACTAGGTAGCGTTATCAGGAACTTGGCACATTTGGATGAATTGCCTTTTTTACACATTGAGTTGCAATCCATACTGAAGGTTGCAGTCTTCATCAACGAGTGCTTCAATTTCTTCTCATTTTCAGCAAGCACACTTTTGTCATCTACATAATGCAGGTTGTTAATAAGACAAACCCGATACCACATTTTTCTTGGACTATTTGCTCAGCATAGAGATTGAATAACTACGGTGAAAAAATACAGCCATGACACATACCTTTGCTGATTTTCAACGACGCAGTATCCCTTTTTTGTTGCACAACTGCCTCTTGATCCATGTGCAAATTACTTATGGGCACAATGAAGTATTCTGGAATGACTATTCTTCTTAAGACTATCCATAGTTGGTTATGATCCACACAATCGAACGCCTTTGCATAGTCAATTAAACAAAAGTAGAACATACTTCTTGTATTCTCTGCTTTGAGCAAGATCCATCTGATGCCAGCAACTACATTCCTTGTTCCACATCCTCTCCACAGTACAGCTTGAACTTCTGGCAGCTTTCTAAATATGTACTGCAACAATTCCCATTGAATAATCTTCAGCAAAAATGGGCAAGTACCCCAAACAAGCTGGATTCCCCCACTCCCAGCCCAAAGCTATGTATTAAATTGCTTTACAAAACAACCTTATCACTTTCAAAGTACTTTCCATTACACTGAGTACAATTGTCAAATCTGTGATTCCATTCTTGGAAACATTTTTCAAACTTATCTGTTTGGATGGCTGACAGCACTTCCCTTGATTTTTTTCTTCACTTCTTCTATGTCATCAAATCGCTAAACTTTTATGTCCCTTCCCACTCATGTAAACAAAAAGGAGTAGTATGGAGCAAGGTCACCTGAGTAGAATCATGGGGCAAGAAAGGAATGTTGCTTTCTGCCACAAATCGATATACTGAGATGGTGGCGTAACCAGGTGCATTGTTGTGGTGGCAAAACCAGTCCCATCCCCCCCACTTTTTTTTTTTTTGCCATAAATCAGGTTTGTTTGTTTTGTTTTGTTTTCTTTTGTCACACACTATTCTGCAGTCTTTTCAGACCTCTAAATAGAAAGCTTGATTATCAGTCTGACCTCGTAAAATGAACTCCTAATGCATTATGAGTCACCATTTTACCAAGAACAAGATTTGTCATTAATCAACTTTTCAACTTTTTGTTTGTTCGTTTTGGGCATCACTGCCCCTGGTGGTGGGAGTAGGAGGCCCAGCCTTGCTCCTGGAGAGCTGCTGTTGGATTTGAATCTCCAATCCAGTGGGCCGCAGGCCTTCACGCAACCACTATGCCACCAGGGCTCAGCCCCATTTCACCTTTTCTGAAATAAGAAAACTACTCATACATTTGAGTTTTACCCATTGTGCTGTCCTTGTAAGCTGTGTTCAACATCACAACAGTTTCTGTTGCATTTTTTCTGAACGGGAAGCAAAATTTCACAGCCACATGCTGTTCTCTTACATCAGCCATCATACACACCAAAAAGGTTCTAGCTCAACTGCTTTCATGAAAAAATTCACTGTGATCAGAGAGAACCTTTCCAGGTGATCCCACTGTGTGCACTAACTCAGAGAGATTGCTCAATGCTCACCAAGGAGGGAAAAAGTGTTCTGGAAACCTCTACTCAGCCCAGTACAATTCCAGTTGTGTGTGTGTGTACCCCCCGGCATTATTTTTAGGTGGTATTAATGATATTGTTTTATAATTTGAGTGTTCTGTTCGATCACCTTTGTTTGGAATGGGCAAGAAAGGAATGCTGTGTCTAGTATATCTTCAAGTCAGGGGGCAGGTAGTTATCTTCCAAATTTCTTGACTTTTGAAATTGAGCTACTTCATATTCTCCTCCCACAGATCTAGTCAGTTTAGTTCTTGTATATTCCAATTGGATTAAGCAATGTGTACCGTCTCCAGTTATGTTATTGAGAAAAGTTGTTTTCAGAGAAGAAACTGATTTCTAAGGACTCTGTCATATGAACTCCAGCTTCAATTTTATGATGAAAGTCATATTTTCTACTCCTATATTTATTATCAGTTTATTTATTGAGTACTAAATTCCAAGCTGCTATCACATAGTTTAATACTTAAAACATACAATCATAACTATGGTAACATAAGGCATTCTGATGACATTGTCAGCTAACTGGTAGACCAGCTGCAATATTGAGTGTTCACACCCATCAATCATTCCACAGGAAAAGGATGAATTTATCTGCACCTGTAAAGATTTGCAACCCCAGAAAGCCCATATAGAGTTGCTATGAGTTAGAATCAACCCAATCTGCATTTTTAAAATTATCTTACTGGGGAATCCTAAAGCTTTTGTAATCCGTCCATCCATTGTGCCAAGCACATTTGTTGTCACAATCATTTTCAAAACATTTTCTTTCTACTTGAGTCCTTGGTATCAGCTCCTCATTTTATTCCTTTCCTCCCCCACCCTCTCTCCCTCAAGAATCCTTGATAATTTATAAACTATTATTTTTTCATGTCTTATATCGACTGATGACTCCCTTCACCCACTTTTCTGTTGTCCATCCACCTGGGAAGGGATTATATGGAGATCATCGTGACACCCTTTCTCTTCCCACCTTCCTTTTCTCTGGCAGTACTACTCTCATTATCGGTCCCGAGGGGTTTATCTGTCCTAGATTTTCTGTGTTTCTAGCTTTTATCTGTATCCATGTACATGCTCTGGTCTAACCAAGTTATAAGATAGAATTGGTATTGTGACAGTGATGGTGTGTGTGTGTGTGTGTGTGTGTGTGTGTGTGTGTGTGTGTGTAGAGGAAGCATTAAAGAACTAGAGGAAAGTTGTTGGTTTTACCAATGCTATACTGTACCCTGATTGGCTTGTCTCTTTCTTGTGGCCCTTCTGTAAGGGGAGGTCCGATTGTCTACAGATAAGCTTGGGTCTCCACTTTTCACTTTCCTTCATTCACATTGACATGATTTTTTTTTGTTCTGGGTCTTTGGTGTCTCATATCTAATCCTATTAGCACCTCATGATCATAACAGGCTGGTGTGCTTCTTTCATGTGATTTTTCTATTTCTTAGCTAGATGACTGCGTACTTGTCTTCAAGTTTTTAAGATCCCAGAATCTATATCTTTTGATAGCCAGGCACAATCAGCTTTTTTCACTACATTTGCTTATGCACACATTTTGTCTTCAGTGACAAAGCGGGAAGTTGAGCATCACAGAATGCCATGTTATTAGAAAAAAGTGTTCTTCCATTGATGGAGTACTTGAATAGAGACCCAATGTCTGTCTGCTACTCTAATACTATATATATATATATACACACACATATATATCATTATTGTTATATATAAATATATTTACATATATATTTGTACCCTTAAAATGCCCATTTGCCTTCTAGTTCACTCCTCCATTTCCTTTTATTTTCCTCTTGTCCCACTATCATGTTCAGCCTTCACTCGGATTTCAATAATTCCTTTAGGCTTTGGGTCCCCAATCTGTACTCCCCCTCATTAATAATAATATAATTTTAGCTCATTGATGCTTGACACTGGATCCCTTCACCACCTCATGATCACACAGGCTGGTGTGCTTCTTCCGTGTGGGCTTTATTGCTTCTGAGCTGAATGGTCGCTTGTTTACTCAAGCCTTTAAGTCCCCAGATGCTATATCTTTTGGTAGCCGGGCACCATCAGCTTTCTTCACCACATTTGCTTATGCACACATTTGTCTTCAGGGATCATATCAGGAAAGTGAGTATGCAAAGTTGTGCTTTTGAGTTCTTGAAGCCTGATATCTCATCCCTTTGACACCTCATGATTCCACAAGCTAGTGTGCTTCTTCCATGTGAGCTTTGTTGCTTCTGAGCTAGATGGCTGCTTGTTTACTTTCAAGCCTTTAAGTCCCCAGACACTCCATCTTTTGATAGCTGGGCACCATCAGCTTCTTCACCACCTTTGCTTATGCACACATTTGTCTTCAGTGATCATGTCGGAAAGGTGAGCATCTTGGAATGCCAATTTAGTAGAACAAAGTGTTCTTGAACCAAGAAGATACTTGAGTGGAGGTCCAATGCCATCTGTTGTCCTACTACTAACCCTATAAGTATACACATTAATCTCTTTCCCCATCCTCACTTATAAATATATGCCCCTATGTACATACCTGTATTTGAACCTCTATAAATGTTCATTATCCCCCAGTTCCTTCCTCTTTTTCCATTTGCTTCCCTCGTGTCCCACTATCATGCTCACTCTCCATTTGGGTTTCAGTATTTTTTCTCTATTAGTCTTAATCAATCCCTATTGGCCTTCTCTCACCCACCTTGTCCCTGCATTTGTATCAATTGTTATTCCCTTTTTCCTGGGCTGGTAGACATCACCACCTTTCCCCATCCTCCCCCTCTTCAATGTCCCCTACCCTGGAGCAATCAAACTTGTCATTTTCGCCTCCAACCTCTTGGTCCAGTCTATCTTGTCTAGATAGACCTGTAGAGGTAGCAATATGTACAAGAAAGGTCTCCTAAAATGGAGAAACTTAAGCAAATAAAACAATGATAACAACAGCAAGAAACTGCCTCAGTGTACTTTACAATATGTAACAGAATAATAATAATAATAATAATAATAACAATATCGGCTGAGCCCCAGTGGCATAGTGGTTGTGCGCAGGACTGCGGCCCACTGGGACAGAGGTTCAACTCCAGCAGTGGGGCTGGACCTCCCACTCCCACCACCAGAGAGCAATGATGCCCCCCCCCAAAAAAATAAATAAAAAATAATAGCAATATAAGAACCTGTATAAAGTTCAAGGTCTGTTATTGACCTCCTAGAGTGACCCCTAGTTGAGTTGGATGGGGTGCCAATACCCTGGCCCCAAAGTATATCCTTGTCACTCCATCTGTGACTCTACGCTCTGCTGTACACTCTTAGTGCTTTGCATTGGTGTGGTTGTGTCCAACAGGGTATAATCTTGACCTCGCTTCTTCTTTCTGGCCCCAATAGGCCTTGGGTCTGCGAGGGTAGCCATATTTCTTAATGGGGCTGGCCGTGCAGTCCTCTTTGTGCACTAGCTGTTCTGAGTGGGATTATTGTCCTGAAGGCTCAATGGGTCAGGATGCATGTCATTTTCTCGTCCTCTCCTTTCATTTGTTCTCATGTGCTCTGGTCAGGCTTATCTCACTCCCCAAGCTTCAGCTTCAGTGCTGGCCTCCAAGACAACTTTGTCTGGTAGAGAGGTGGCTGCCCCTATAGTTGGGGTTGGGGTTGTGTTCTCAGGCCCCTCCACTGGTTCTCCACTCCATGCTGTTGTGCTGCATTCATATGCTGGGTCTCCGGGTTTAAGTTTGGTCCCTCTTTCCCTGTGGAAATATAAACAGTACACTCCCATTTGATGGTTTAGTGCCCCTTCCCTTTCTACACATTGCCATCTGCCTCCCCTCCCCCCTTGATGGCTACTATTTGTAGCCTTAGATTTGATCTGGCCCCTGCCATATTACCTGGGCCTTCTCCAAGGATTTTCTCTATAGAGTAGTTTTTCCCGATGCCCCTTTCCAATTTTCAAATTATTAATATGCTTACCTCAGTGGATTCATATTGTACATGTCCTTTTGCGCTTGGGTAACTTCACTTAGCATAATTTCCTCCAGTTCTTCCCATGCGGTGATGTGCTTCATATGTTCATCACTGCTTTTCAGTGATGCATAGTACTCCATTGTATGTATGTACCACAGCTTTTTAATCCATTCATCAGTTGATGGGAATATGGACTGCTTCCAACTCCTTGCAATTGTGAACAGTGCTGCGATGAACATTGGAGCACAGATCTCTGGTTGTGGTTGTTGCTTGTCTCTTCTGGGTATATGCCCAGCAGGGGAATTGCTGGGTTCTATGGTAGTTCAATTTCTATCTGTTTTAGGTATCTCCAAATTGATCTCCATAGTGGCTGTACATACCTGCAGGTCCACCAGCAGTGGATAAATGACCCTATCTCCCCACAGCCTCTCCAGCATTTGTTACTTTCTGACTTTTTGAATTGGGCTAAACCCAAATGCTCACAACTGGATCAATAGATAACATTATGATAAATGGGAATAAGATTGCAGTTGTCAATGGTTTAATCTTGCATTAATTCACAAAAAATACTAATGCAAGCAGCAGTCAAAAATATAATACACCTATTGAATTGGGTAAGTTTGCTGCACAGCAAATCTGCAAAATAGTGTTGAAGAACAGGGCTATCACTTTGAGGACCAGGGTGCACCTGGTCAAAGACCTCATGTGCAGACCAGATGACAGGAGGTGATACTTCTTGAAACAATCAGTTATGACTTTAGAGTTGAGTGTCCTAATCTAGAATCTGATCTCTTATCGCCATCAAATCAATGCTGACTCATAGGGACCCTAAGGGAAATGGTAGGACTGCCCCAGGAGTTCCCCAAACTGTAACTGTTTACCGTTCATCTTTCTCCCTCAGAGTAGCTCGTTGTATTGAACTGCTAACCTCTTGGACCACTGGCACAATCATGACCACTATGCCACCAAGGATAGCTCTGCATGAGTTAAGTGTTGCCTTAAGCAGTTTACTGGACTTAATCTTCCTACATGTTTACAAATGTGTGGAGAAAGTTAAGAAAAATAGCCATGTATGTTGAAGCACTCTGGGATCTACAACAAAGGGAAGCAATTGCACCTGTAGGTCCCGCTGGAAGGGTGCTAAAACCCAATGAGAACATTAGAATTAGGGAGGAGTCAGCCACCAGAAACCGTGGATGCTATTGCCAAAATGATGAGGTCATGCTGACCTCTTTTGTTTCATTAAATTATTCAATCATGTTTTCAAAATATAGCATTTCCATTTTTGGGTAAATATTTAGCGGCTGACTTAATCTCCTAATGAACTTCTCAATGATTGCAGATTTTATTTGCTTGTTTCCCTGTTTTAATATAGATGATTTCAATAAATTGAATTTTAAGAATATATTTTACCTAGGTTTTATAACTTAGTGTCATAACTGTACCCATATTTGTTTTTGTCATCTTAGCATCTCTTCATGTCTGTTTACTCATATTTTAATTTTTAAGACTTTTTATTTATTCATCTTGACAGCAATTTGCTTTGCTTTTGTTTTTGAAAGAACCAAACACAGTTTCTTTGAATACCCTCAACTGACTATTTAAGGATCCCTGGTGGAACAGCGTGTAAGTGCTTGCCGCTCACCAGAAGGTAGTTTGTTTGAATATACCAGCTGTTCCTTGGGAGAAATATTTGGTAGCTGACTTCTCTAGAGATCAAAGCCTTGGAAATGCCATGGAAATGTTCCACACAGTTCTACTGAGTTTCTATGCATCAGAATTGACTCCTAATTTTATTGATTCTTTAGGAACTCTGTACAATATCGTTGAAGCAAGTGTCGGAATAATGGTGAGTCAGTTTGAAATGAAGTAGAAATAAAAGTCAATGATTGAAAAGAGAAATGGCTAAAATGTTATCTTTACATCTTCCACTCCTGATTTAAATTCTATTTGTCCTGGTGAGGTCCAGGAACTCCAAACCCGATGATCCCAAAATTCTTATAGCATTGATTCTACTCTCATGTTGTAATGTAAACACTACTAAGCAAATCAATATACATAAGTATTTATTTATGTATGCAGCTGTGTATGTAATATGTTTGTATGTCTTCTTAAGGAACCCTGGTTATGCTATGCAATAGGTGATGAGCTGCTAACAAGGTGAGTGGTTCAATACCACAAGCTTCCCTGAAGAGGAACGATGAAGCTCTTTGTTCCCGTATATATTTACAGTCACTGCAAACCTATGTAGGGTTGCTATACATACATATCAACTTCTTGGCATTGGATTTGGTGTATATTTATGTGAATATAAGGCCTTCAAAAAGTTCTTACAAAAATGTCACCTTAAAAAGAATCTGTATTCTACAACGCAACCTCCTCTGATATACTGCATATATCTGTATAGCTCTCTGTGTGTATGTGTATATGTATACATAGGCATATGGTTTAACCCTGTGGCTACTACAATGAACTCAAGCATAAACATAAATTGGAGGATGGCACCAAGTCAGGCAGAGTTTTCTTTGATTTTGTATCGGTCGTGGTGAGTCAGAACTGACTTGATGGCACCTGGCAATAGAAAGAAACTTTTAGAATTCCTCTTAGATCCCTTCCAGGGGCGGTGGGAGAAGACGAACTGAAGTGAGGTCACTGGGAAGCAGATGGAAGAGAGATTCATCTGTGCTTAGCGTAGCTTTATCCCCAGATACTTCTAGAAAGTGAGTCAATTTGTTATATCTCATACAAACGAGGCTCACATGGCCTGCAAAGGAAGACCTGATTTACTGTCTTAAAGGTTGTGTCATGCTTCTCTCCTCAACATGAGTCCTTGAGTTTAGTCTTTGCACATTGTTTCCAGTTTCATTGTGTCTCAAATTTTTATATCCCTGATTCTCTTTATGAGAACCACTGAGTAGTGTAAATGGCTATTCTGTCATTAACTAAATGGATGGCAGTGAGGGACAAAATGCTTTGAAACTTATGATGGTAGTAATTGTACAATACTGCTTGTTGCGATTGAACTTTGAAATGATATGGTACCTGTCTTAAATCCCAATAAAATGTATGGAAATTTTAAAAAGAAAATATTATTTATAGACACACAGCGCACGATATAAAATATAAATTGTAAATGAAAATGAAGAAAATAGCCTGACACCTATCTTAATATTTTAAACAATTATTTTAGAAAATATGAAAAGAAATATAATTTTGCTTAAAAAGCAAATTCAATGACAGACCCTTAAAATGATGTTTTGGTGATAGGTCTCCTGAAAGCAGTTGGAGGGAATCTTATGGGACAGACTTTTATGCCAACGCACACTGAGTGATCATGAATCAGAACTAGCTTGAGAGGATAAGCTTGTCTTTGTAATTTCCTCTTCTCTTTAAAACTCTTAATATTTCTTTTCTGCATCATCCTATATAAGATGCCATAACTTTCACCTCTAAAAAATGTTAAGTTGGATAAACTAAACTTACCCTGAGTAAACCAGTGAAAAGCCTAATTAACAAAAATAACCCAAACTCTTAGCACAGCTCTTTGGCGACTGTTACTAGCTCCAGTTCCGGGACAGGAAGTTTTCCTTCACTCCTTCACAGTACCTCGACACTACTGCAATCTTTCACAGCACCATGAACTCACCTCTGTACATAGCATTTACCTGCCATACTTCTGAGGAAATTTTCTTCTTGTACCCTTCTAGACATTTTGGTAAAGTTTAATTGAACTGCAGATAGCAGAGTCTCAACTTCAAGTGTGTGTGTGTTTTCACATGTGTATGTTTGTGTATATACATATGCATATATGTATCATGTATAAGACATGATACAATACACATATGCATATACAATGCATACACATATATTAATATATATATATGAAAGACATCATTGGAGATTCCCAGAATTCTAGCACTATCTAAACCTTGTCTATATCTCTTTACTTTGCCAACTTTGCCTACCCAGTTCATGTTCTTCCCCTAAACTATATACCATAAGTCCACGACTTTTGTAAAGGACTTGGATTTATGTCCTTGGTTCCAGCTTTTAAAATCTACAGAATATTTTTGATGGGCCTTCTTTAGGTCTGAGATTCTCAGTGCTTACTGCAGAATGACCTACGAGTATGGCCAAAGATGGTAGATATCATATAGACAAGACATGGTTCGGGCTGAGCCCCGGTAGCATAATGGTTGTGTGCGGGACTGCGGCCCACTGGGTTGGAGGTTCAAATCCAGCAGCAGCTCTCCAGGAGCAAGACTGGGTCTCCTACTCCTACCACCAGAGGGCAGTGATGACGCCCCCCAAAAAGAAAAGAAAAGACATGGTTCCTGGGAGTTTCACCCCTTGTAGCAACCAACCACAAGTAGTACTTACTATACATTTAATGTGTGAATGAATGAAGTTGGGGACTTTATTTTGTTTTTTTCTGTTTGTTTTTTTGGGGGGTCATCACTGCTCTCTGCTGGTGGGAGTAGGAGGCCCAGCCCCACTGCTGGAATTGAACCTCCGTCCCAGTGGGCCACAGTCCCGCACACAACCACTACGCCACCGGGGCTCAGCCGAAGTTGGGGACTTTATACAGAAAAGTTTTCCCTTTCAGATTCATCTGATAATTCTGTTGGAGTAAAGCTCTGGCACCTCTCTCCTTTAGAGAATCCTTAGGAATCATTGATTTTTCAGACTTCAGGTCCCTACATTTTTTATCTGTGTAAAAAAAGCTATTTATATTACAGGTAGGAGAGTTGAAATCCCAGATTTTAGATCAATAATCCCAAAGTTCCTTGTGGGTTAACACTATAATTATTAAATTCTCCCCATCCAAATACTTTTTTTTCCTGATTTCTTTTCTCCAAAGCCAAAAAGGGTTTTAGAAACTAAAAATCCTCTTGGATGTGAAAACACAACCTTGACTAAAGGGAAAAATGCTCATGGTTGTTGTAATATTTATGAAGGGCTATTAACAAGTACTTATAGTGCTATCATTTAAATTCTTTTTCTCACGAAATTAAAATTTACAGATTAATTTCCAGTGACATTAAACTGCCATGAATAAAAGCCCACTTTTGTAGCAACTATAATAGGTTTCAACTCTCCACATTTTCACATATTTTCCCTTCTTATTGACTCAATGTTTTCATTTTCACAATGAAGATTATATTACTTTTCCCATATAAATTACAAGATTAATGGTAGAATCACATACTTGCTCTTCCATCCTATAAGGTCCCTCATTTTTAGGTGGAGAGGGGTAGTGTATTTGGAATTTGTTCCACTGGGTCAGATTGTTAATCAAGCTTTCTATTTAGAGCTTCTGAAAAGATTGCATAAAAGTATACAACAAAAAAGGCCTGATTTGTGGCAGATGCCCCTGTCTGTTTTTGCTACTATGAAAATACATTTGCTCATGTGGGATATCACAGCATGCCTCTCTTGCTCCACATACCTTATTCATATGACCTCACTGTGTGCAGCTTCTTTTTGTTTCTGCAAATGAAGAGGGACTTGAAAGCCCAGTGATTTGAGGACATAGAATAGGTGAAGAAAAATACAAGGGAGGTGCTGTCAGCTATCCAAACAACTGAGTTTTAACAATATTTCCCAAAGTGGAAGCACAGATGTATTAAATATGATGGAGAATGCTTTGAAAGTGCTAAGATCATTTTGTAAAAACATTTAAATACACAGGTGATGGGATTCTGTTTTTTTTTTTGGGGGGGGGGCGGAAGTTATCCCCTCATATATCTCCCTATATAGCACAGAAACAATGATTCTGCTTTGGGGAGATTTTCTAAGAATTGTATTAATAAATATAATTCTCTAGAAATATCTAAAAATTAGAATCATTATTGTTGTTAGGGGACCTAGGTCAGTAAAACTCATAAGGACTCTTTGCTTAACTCATAATAATCCCAGAAGATTCTCGAGGATGCAATCTATATGGGAACAGGTTCCTGGGTCTTTCTCATACTATGTTACTTGAATCACTAATCTGTCCATGGGCTAAGAGCTTTTTCCCTGCACTACCACAGTTTCTTTTTAAAATTACTAACCCTTTGTGTTAGTCCAGGTAGACTCGAGGAACAAATTTCAGAGACACACATATAGGTATAAGGAATGGGTTTATATTCAAGAGGAACAGGACATTGAGAAAACATCCCAGCTCAGTCCAGCTCAAAGTCACAAGTCCGATATTAACCCATATGCCCGAAATCAGTCCATAAAGTCTCCTTCTGACTCACAAAGTCACAGGTCAGTGGCTACAGAGTCCCGGCAATGACAGGGGTCTCCCCACGGCTCCTCGCTTCCAGAGCTCAGGGTCCATCAACACCATCCCGTGGTGGCAGAAGCAACTCATCACTTGCAATGGCCTCCATGTGGCTGCCCCAGCCTCAGAGGTCCGGCTCCATCAGGGCAAAGCTGTGTGGTCTCTCCACCGGCCTCCCAGATGCCGCCATTCTGCGTTGTTACCTGTGGTTAATCATCTCTGAAACTAACTCCCAACAACTGGGGACGATAGCTTCTCATCTTCACGAGGGAAATACCACGAGATTTCCCAGGAGTCTCAGGTGAAAGCCATGCCCACAGAGCGGCCTCATGGGCTATTCAATAGCTGTCTCCAGATTAACAGGCCAGACTCCACCCCTACATTTCAATCATAAAATTAACATAAGCACATGACTGCCACATCCTCTTTGAAAATGGAGATACACAACTTCAGGCAAAGTAAGGGTTTCAAATGCATCAAAGTAAAGATATTGCTAGTTCACTGGCTGCTTCACATGGATAGTATAGAATGCGCTGAGAGAAAACTTAAGATATTAATCATTTCAGTAGAAATGATCAAGAAAGAAATGGCAACCACTGACATGAAAGCCAACTGTGTACTTAATCAAAATTAAATTCACTGACATTGCATAAATACTGACCCACAGTGACCTGATAAAATAGAATAGAACTTTCCTGGGGGTTCCCAAGGCTCTAAATCTTTATGTGAATAGAATACTCTGCTTCATTTTTTGTTTTTCCCTTGTTGCAGCTGACCAGTCTCAAACTGCAGACTTTGGGGTTAGCAGTTCAACTCATAATCACTCTACTACTCAGGTTTCTATAATAGATAATAATATTCGTCATACAAATTATAGAGCACAAGAATTCCCAGAGAAGAGAAGAGAAAACATAAATAAGAAACTGTATCTGTGACCTCTCTATACAAATAAGCTACCACTAGGAATTTAGCACATAGCACCTTAAGAAAATTATTGTACTATTATTCAGAAATGTTTTCTTGTGCCCATTCATCCCTTCAAAGCTTTTATCCCTAGTTATTATCACTCAGTTGTTTCTGGAACACAATCATAAGTAGACTAGGAGTTCAGTTCAGATTACAGTGCTTTGTGTATGTCACCTTTTTCTGTCTTTCCAACAACTCTCAAAGGGACTGCTGGTGTTGGCAACATGATACAGAGGAGCTATGATGGGATGAGAGTCAAGTAACTCATCTGAGCCTACCTAGCTAGAGAAGGACAGGTCACTGTTCAAAATGAAGGCTATTCTCTTCAAAGCACTTGGTAGAAGAAGATACGAGGGGATTCAATCTAATCTGAGATGTCTCAGACCAGGACCAGGTAACTGACCATATAAGTCTATGGTCTGTGTCAGGGGTCCTCAAAGTTTTTAAACAAGGGGCCAGTTCTCTGTCCCTCAAACTGTTGGAGAGTCAGACTATAGTTTAAAAAACAAACAAACAATGATCAAATTCACTGGGGGCCCGGACAGAGTCGGTTGCTAAGCAGGAAGGGAGAGGCAGCGAAAACACCCAATGATCCAGATAAATGTCCTCAGTGGGCCACATGTGGCCCACATGTCATATGTGAGGATGCCTGGTCTATGTCTTTGTCTATGTCCATACCCAGATCTATGTCTAACAATATTTTTCAGAGGACTAAGAATGATGACAAGTGTTAAGCAAATGCAGTGGTGCAATGAGTGAATAAAAAACAAAATGAAAACAAAGCTTCCTGACATCAAGTCACTTTTTACCCTATAGGACAAGGTAGCCCTGATGAGTTTTTCAAGACTGCGACTCTTTATAGATCTAGGGAGTCTCACCTTTCTTCAGCAGAGAAACTAGTGATTTCAAACTATCCACTTCACAATTAGTAGAACAACACACTTTCCACCTTTCCAAGGCTATGTAGCTAACACAAGGCTGATTTGAACCTAGAGAATGTAGTCCCATGCATTGAAGCACTATAGAAGGTTTCAAACTCTGATGAGGAATTTATTATTTCTGCACATCACCATGCTTTATGTTACACACTATGAAAATCTCTTTTTTACCACAAAATGTGAAAGGCTATTTTATGAGTTAAGCTTTGAATTCTATTGACCTGTCCAGTCACCCATCTCATAGTTTTAAAAGAATTTCTTGTTTTAACTAATGGCTGCTTTCAGATGCAGTAGAAAGAAAGCCGGGGGAATAATCACTCGTGTGGTTGTTATTGCTTCTGAAATGCCATCAATCTCTCGTGATGAGTTGTATTAATTCTGTTACAAATTTGAATTCAGGAAAAAGAAACATGGATGAACCCAGCTGTTCCTTTCCTCAAGCGACTTGTTTCCATCTGCTGTGGATCAATCCACCCTAGCTCTGCTCAGAATCCCTGCCAGCAAATTTATGTCCTATTGCAAAGGTGGTTTTATTCCTGTGACCATGCCATGTGGCGATCCCCACTATGGGTGCAAGAAGCAATGCCTTCATTACCAAGCGGAGAATACTCAAGATGATTGTAAGGGAGCAAAATGATGTGGCAAATTTAACTTTATCTTTTGTGACATAGAATAGGATTTCTTTATTTCTTACTAGAAATGTGTGGCTCCTATTAATCACTCTTTCATTCCCTCTCAATCCAGAGATATGATTATTCTTGTTAGGTGGTGTCAAGGTGGGTTTGACTCATTGAAGTTAGAGATTATGCCAACTAGCCAATCCTGGCTAGGGATGGAGTTAATATTATCAATCAAATCATACTGTGGTAATACCTCTCTTGTGTTTTCAACTTTTTTATATTTATAAAAGGTTTTTTATAAATTTTATAAATATATTTATATTTATAAGAGCAAAATAGACAGAGATCACTCTTTCTTCCTCTCTGTCACTTCATATGCCTCCTTACTGGGGTTTCAAGGGACTCTCTGCCTGCCCTGAGGAGCGGTCTCATGTGATCTGTCCGACCCTCAGATCTCCAGGTACACTGTCATGTTCTCACCAACTTTGAATTCATGTGACTGCATCCACCAGTCTGTGACCTTCTTGCTTCCAGGTCCACATTTCTGAAGAAGGACTTATGGGCCAGCACCAGATTTATGGACGTGAGTTTGACAGGATTAAGGTGATTTCTTGATATACAATTACTTTTGGATATAAAGTTTTCCTATACATACATGCATGTCACTAGATTTGCTTCTCTAGACAACCTGGCCTAACACGTAGACGTTGCCTGGTCACATTGTGTCAATCTCTTTCATTGAGGTTTCTTTATTTTCAGTGATCCTCTAGACCCCTGTTTAGAAATTCTGATTGTTTTAATCCTGGGTCACCTTTTTGCCTTTAGCTGTACACACTGAGACCCTTGAATGTCCCATACTCCTCTCAATGTCCTTGCTGTTGTATGCACTTTTTCTTCTACTTGAAACACTTTCTTGTTTTTTCCTCTGCATCATTTATGAGCTCCAGGGTCTGCAAAGTTATAGTAAATTTAGTTCCTGTTGGCAGATGTTTGCCTTGCAGAGCTGATAAGACTCATTCCATTGAGTTTCCTGGAAATCCACATGTGACTCCTTCATAGCATACTTGATCTCTATTGTAATTGTATTTTCACCCATTTGATTCTATAGACATTGGGTTCTCAAGTCAAGACCTAGTTTCTTTTTTTCTTCTTTCCTCAACTATGTAGCATCCTCCTACCATGGGTGGTGGTGGTGGTGGATGGGTGTTCAATAAATTGGTGTTGGTTGTATGAAAGTCCAAGTAAGTTACTGTAAATATAGCTATAAATTTACTTTATCTCTCTACCTTCACCACATTCATCTTTGTTAGAATGTGCTGGCTTGTCCTATTATGGTTCTGGAAGTTATGTTATTGTATTTTACCTATCAGCAAAGTTTTCTCTTATAGACAGATTAAATTGGCACCCCAGAGTAAGATAGAATAGGAAAAGCCTGGCAATATTTGAAACTTAACCAAAGTAAACCAAACAGGTCAAACTAGAATATGTTCAGACATAGTGCCGCATCAAATCTTCCATGAACTACTTTTTTCTTGTTGCCATATGTTATACAGTGCATATGTAGCCACATTGTAAGACATCTTAGAATTTCTCCACAGGTTCTCATGGGGATAATCATTCTAGAAGTAAATTGTGACAACATTCTCTTACAGAACTGTGGTAGATTTGAACTACCAAGCTTTTGACTAGACGGCTGAGAATTCTAGCCATGCAACAACAATTATTTAGAAACCATCTATGAGTTGTTTTCCACTTGAAAACTTATCAAATGATTTTCTTCCCCTCCCCATCAACTTTTTAGAAAACATTCAACTTCTAGATTAAGCATCCCTTTCTATTAAAAAAAAATCTCCAAGTAACTTCATCAAAGTTCCCTAGAGTGTATAGTTTCCAATATATAGCTATGAACCTTGTAAAGACAGGGGTGTGAATAGGTGAACAGACAAAAGGGCAAAGGAAATCACTGGAGAATCATTAATACATGCTCCTCTTCTGGTCAACTGTAGGTCTAGCAAAGCAGGGCCATCAAATTCCATTAGTTTCTAGATCCCTGAATTGGACATCCATACGTTATTCTGTCCTCACCAATAAGCAAGAGTTCTTGTGAGGAGTTAAAAGCGAACAGCAAATTAGCAAGGGACAAGTAGGGTGAGAAGTCTGGGATGAGTGCAGGGGTGAGGGAACCCTTGATTTGAAAAAAATCGCTGATGGATGAGATCCCTGTTTGAGCTGTGAATCTCTCATGCGCCCAGCGCTGCCCTGTGTGCACACAGCAGCCTCTGCTTCAGGTGTTTAATGAACTGCTGCGAGATCAATAGCACAGGGCAGACAGTTCTAAAGATTCTCCCTTGATTCAGTCAAGTGTTTTAATTCCTCATTAATTCTGACCATACACACCCTTTGTGATTAGCTTGGCTGTTAAATACCCACTCCAAATGTGTTGATAAGGTGTAATATATTCCATTCCCTTACCCCTCAGAAGTCTTCATGGGGTTAGAACTTCATCTGTGTTGATAAACTGTGAGAAATTACCTTGCTAAAGTCCCAAATGGAAAATGTATGTATGTATAAATTATTTTACTCTGGACTCAGGAAAAGGCTGGTAGGGTTGTTCATTAGCATGTAACACACACTTTAGAATTAGTTATGTCTTTTAGCTGTCTTTCCATTTTGGAAGTGAACCCAGGCCTGTGGATTAACTTTCAGCTTAACGACAGAGAGGCTATCAAAAATTCAAACCCAATTTACTACCATCATGTGGTTTCTGACACATAAGAACCCTACAAGACAGAAAGGAGCTAACTGCCTTTGTGGATTTCTGAGACTCTTTAAGGGAAAGGAAAGCTTCAACTTTTGTATAATCACTATGTCACCAAGATCCTGACAGAGATGAAAGAGGGATATGCATTTGTTGAGGAACAATGGACTCTGAGAGAATAGGCCTGATAAACATCGTGCTCACGTCTTGGTGAGCATCCTGTAGCAGATCTGTAGCTGGAGATAAATCTGAAACATCCTGACGTGGAGCTGCAGTTGAGACAAATTTGGGGAAGAAATATGCAGGAGAACCAAGGAGAGATTGAGTCTAAGATTTGAAATTTCCTTGCTCATCAGCAGAACTGTGGTCTCCACCTCCTTGTCTGGGCCTTTCGCAGCCAGAAATGTTCCCATAGATAATGACTCTTTTCAACTTTCAGGGGGACCCTGTCTAGTAGGCTCAACAGGTCCTGACCTGTCCAAGAGGAAGACGTACATTATCAGAGGAAGATGTACATTATCAGAGGAAGTCAGACTCCAATCCCTACATTATGGGTTCGATAGGCACAATTGTAAAGTGATAATAAGTAATTATTATAGTACAGTTATAGTGAGCACGAGGCAGAGAGAGAAGAAGAATAGAGAGTCAGACACATTTCATGGTAGCATGCTCACCTCAGCCAGGGAGGTGGTCCACATGGAGAGAGAGTGGGGGGTGGTGAGGAGAGGAGCTGGGGAACTGGGAGAGGGTCAAGGCCTTGTTGTACAGAAGGATGATGGAGAAAGGGAGAGAGAGAACTTTATTTTTTTTCAAGTCTATATAACCTTAAGGGGAACATTTGAGCCTTGTCTTTACAAGTCAAGACATGTCACAAGAAGGGGCTGTCCTAATGGCTATACAGTAATGATGAGGGGCATGGTCTAGGGACACCTACTTGACAGGGAGGAGAGGGATATGATAAGGGAAGATCTCAGACTCCTGAATGTGGAGAAATTGGTCTGTCTACATGGGTGTCATTGACAGTCATCTGGGAGTCCCACCGACTGTGTTTAGCACACATCAGAGGGAGCGACCCAGTGTCCTAAAGGTGGGGAGCCAGCTCTGTCTATTCTATAGGGCAAAAAGGCCTCTGATAGTTGGAGGCTTTAGGGAGAATATCTAACTTCTGACTTCCACACTAGATGCTAGTAAATGGCTAATATTTTGAGGAATATATAATTGTGGGAAAGTCCTAATTTTACCTGACAGTACGTAATTCCTTTCTGTACATATCTCTTCTGTGCTTAAAAAAGCCTTTGCTTTAATCTTTGTCCAATGTGAGAATGTAGGTGTGGTTTATCTCTGGTGCTTTGCACTCCACTTCAGTAGGACGTGCTGGTACCTGCGAGAATGACAAACTAGTGCTGGCAGCAGGACATGGTGCTCCACTGCAGGGAAGAATGTCGCAAATGGGAGGAGAATGATAGTCCCCACGGAAAACATACTGCAGAGAGTTCTCCAAAACAGGAGACCAAAGGGACAGCATTTAACTGAAAACAAAGCTGAGGAAGCAGGAAGGGGCAGACCCAATGATGGCTGAAAAGAGGAAACTCAGGGAGATAGGCAGAAGGGCAATGGTACCTCGAGAGGGTTATAACTCATGTCACCAAATCAAATATGAATGGACCGTTGGATTTTCTCTGTAAACTTTACCTAAACAGTGGCAGAATGTTAAAATGAAAGCTATATTAAAACTCTCATACAATGCTCACTCACTCACTCACTCACTCACTCACTCACACACTCACTTACTCATGCACTCACTGCCATTGAGGCAGTACTGACTCACAGCTACGCTATGAAATAAGTTGGAACAGCCCTTGCGAGCGTTCAAGAGTGCTACTGTTTATGGGAGTAGTACACCCTGTCTGGTATTTTCTAACTGCGGACCTTCCAGATCATAACCAAATAGGTGCCTCCAGGGTCCTAATCACCACCTTGTAGTAGGACTGTACATGCATGCAACCATGGCAGATGAGACACAATATGGCCCTAACTCAAACAATTGTCACTAGTCATTCCGTTTGATCTAGCAATCCCTCTACTGTGTGTGTGTATATATATATATATATGTATATGTATATATGCACACACACATTCCAGGAACAAACATATGGATACTTACATTCATTGCAGCATTAGTCGCAGCAGCAAAGAAAATGGAAGAAATCTAAATGTCTGTCAGTAGACGAACCTATTAAGAAACTTTGGTCCACATACACAATGAACTTTTATACATCAGTAGAAAACAATGATGAAACCACAAAGCACCTCACGATATCGATAGACCGGGAGAAGATTATACTGAGTGATGTTAGGCACAAACGTATACCTATTGCATGAGATTGTTGTTATAAGGGGAAACAAAATACGATAAAGACTTGCATACCAAAGGGAACAGACTTGGGAGAGTAAGGGAAGGAGAACAAAGCAATGAACTAGAGCAGGGGTCCATAAGCCAGGAAAGCCAATCCTATCCCTTAGTACTATTTTAAAATTATTTGAACCTCATCAATATAGTTTCACAAACAAATGAAATCACTATTATCGGAATAATATCCTTTAGAGGAAACAAGGATAGCTTTATTTTCCTTTTCACAACCACATGTATGCACTGAAAGAGCCACACGTAGCTCAAGAGTCAAAGTTTGCCAACTCCTGGTCGCTAGACACTTGATGGTATTGACTTGGGTGAAGTGGAAAGTGATGATCCAGAGGAGAGAGAAAAGGAACCAAAGATCAGAATCGGGGGGTGGAGGGAGAGAGTAGGGGAGCGATTAGCAATTTACACTGGAATATGTAAAGGTACCAATATGAAATGTAAACCTTCACCTAAATTGCAGTAAAAGAAAAAGGGCATTGAGTGATCATTGTGTACCCTTAGTTGAACTGATGTTGCAAAACACTGATGTGAAAACTTAAGGTCTGAAAAAGTCCCTAATGTGGTAATCAGGGTGATATATGTGTGTTCAAGTTATTTCCAAATAATGCACATGAAAAAGTGGTTTTATTGACAGCTGGACTTGAAAAGCTTTAAGTAAAACTGGTTTTAGTTTTTCTCAACTTTTTCTTCGAGCCCATTCTTAGGGTTTGTGTTGACTGCATGATCCTTCTGTCTTACCTGAGGCCCTATCTCAACCTCACATTCTCTTGTAGCACCAATCCCAGGAGGGTTCAGTGCTTCAAGAATTCCAGCACTGGTTGTCCGATGATAAGCAAATGTAGAACTCTTAACAAAGGATACCTGTGCTCACCAACCTAGGTCATCTTTCTGGATGTATTCCTTGGACAACTGTTCAGGGGGGGGGCACCTATCCTCCCCTCCTCATATTATTTAGCTGTTTTTTCTGTTTTAGTCACAAAAGCAATTAAGGTCTGTGTGTGTGTGTGTGTGTGTGCAGTTGTCAGCTAACATGAGTGCCTTTAAGGTGTCTAATGACTTTTTCTTGGCTCTCTCCTTCTCTGAGGACTTTGGGAAGTCCTCAGAGGTCCTTTACCAGGACCTCAACTCTACTTTCCATGATTTGCGCACCATTTCTTTTTCAGCTGGGTCTTTATGTTGCAAATGTGAGGTGGAAGTTTAGCTTACTTGGTTTGTTTTATCCAGGCTAGGACAAAGATGAGGCTTCTGCTCCCATAAAGAGTTACAGTCGCAGAAACTCACAGGGGAAATTTATCTTGCCCTAGATGGTTGCTGTGAGTCAGAATTGATTCAATGTACAGTCAAAAAATTCTGGAAAAATGATCTTGCTTCTTGGGAGTTCTCTTAGAATACCAACACCCTTGGCATATGTACCACCCTCACTCAGAAGGGATTATGCTTCGAACTCATCCAATGCTTCTGTGCTCTCATTAACCCAGCCAAAAAAAGCTCCATTTCACCACAGGACCCCATTCAGGATTAACAGGAGTTAGGATTACAACATAACTTTTGAAGGGACTTAATTTAGTCTACAATAGTTGCATGATTTACATAACTGCACAATTTAATCTATAATACACTACAGATTGTATTATACAATTGTATTATACAATACAACAAAAAGGAAGGCCCTTACCTAGGTGGATGACAGCACTATTAGACTCAAACAAAGGAACGATTGGCACGATGGAGCAGGACCAAGCAATGTTTTCCTCTGTTGTACATAGTGCAGCTTTGAGCAGGAACTGACTGGATAGCTCAAAACAACAACTATAAAAAAATCACCCAATGAAGACAAACAAAATACTTATGTAGACTAGAAGAGGAGAATATCTAGAACTGGAATATCTGGACACTTTTGACTTAGCTTATGTGTAGTCCTTGTGTTGTGTATTCCTGGAACATTAGAGTCTATTTTTTGTTTGTTTGCTTTTTTTTGCTTTTTTCCTGAGGTAAACATCCTTTATAGGCCACAAAAGACAAACATGAGAGGCCGGCCCCATCCCAATTATGTGGACCTCTGCTCCACCCCCCTAGAAGAATTTACTTCAGAGGACAACTCTGAAGCTGCAACTCAGGGAGAGGGCCGTCTGTGATCAGAGCACACAGGAGAAAATGAAGGGGGAGGAAGAGAGAGTGGAGCATATCCTGGCTCACCAAGCCTTGAGGATGATATCCCTGCTCTGAGCAGCCTGTGCACAGAGAAAGACCATATGGCCAGCCCCAATATGAGATACAACATCCCTCTCTGACCCATAGCCCTACAGGGGACAACACTGGAGACACAGTGTGGGAACTATGGCCAATCCCTTAGTGAGGCAAAAAACACTAAAGGCGTGCAGAACACCAAGGAGAGCAGAGCCAGGAAGTCCTGGGGTGGTAGAAGCAACTCAGCACTGGCAGGGGTCTTCATGACGCTTCGCCAGCTTCCAAGGTCTGGTTCCATCAGGGTAAGACTGTGTGACTTCTCCTCCGGCTCTTCCACAGCTTGCTTGTTTATTCTTTTATGCTTTTCTGTATTAAATCCAGGAAGAGTAAATTTAAAGAAATAATAACTGGACTAATCACTCTTTGGGGTTATGATAGGGAAGAGTGAGGGAAACAGGAAGCCGGTAACTATGCACATAAAATTGAAGAAAATTGTTTTAGAACTGATTCTACTTAGAATTGTAAAACTCTTATTCACGTGAATATTAATTTTATGATACATGAATTGTGTGCCAATAAACTATTAGAAAATTAAAATTTAATTTAAAAATGAACAAAATTAATGTACAAAATTTGGTTTATCAGTGTTGGGCTCAGAAAACACCAATGACACTCCTCTAAACACTCCTTTGTAAACCCTTTTTACCTCAACATTTTCATACATTGGGAACACTTGATATGATGGTAAATGGGGTTGACTTTAAGAATCCTGGCTTATTCTGTTTATGGTCTAGCAGTGGATGGCACAAAGGACCTTGACTTTCACTCTGCTTTCTACTTCCCAAGCTTCCTGTAAGGAACCCAGAGTGTTTCAATGGCTAAGCTCTCTGCTGCTAACCAAAATGTAATGGATTCAAATACGCCAGTCATTCCCTGGGAAACAAAACAGTAGTAAGCTTCCATACATAGTCAGTCTTGAGCACACATGGGGCAGATTTCCTTCACTGCATAGGATCGCAATGAGTGAGAATTTGGCTCCATGGTCTTGGGATTTTAAACTTCTCGTTCAGCCCTCCGAGGTGTTGTTCTCAAGTGGATCTCACCAAGACAATTCCTTAAATGAGGAGAGTGCTCAAACTCGTACTCAATGCACATATCCTTTATGAACTTTCTTTATTCTTTTTCTGTGACTTTTCTCTTTTGCACAAGCAGTGAAATGACTGAAATGAGTGCTTTCAGTGATTTTTTGTTAAATGTTGTTATGTTATTAATCATGGCCATATTTTGAATGTACAGGAAAATTGCAGTTATGTTCACTGATATTTTACATTTTAAACCAATGTAGCACTGTATGGACCCCAGAGACCTTAACATACCTGACTTTAGAGAAAAGTGACATACAGTAGCATATACTCTTAAACTTTCTTTCTTTTGTGGCTGCTATATTATTCCTGAATTTACTGTGAATTTCAAATATAACTAAAAATTAATAACCATTGTCCTAAGTTGTAGCCTGTGTAGCATCAATAGCTCAATGTACTTTTGGTGGCGTTAAATTTTTATGTTGTTTTATTCAATGAGATCTGTAGTGTATTTGTTTATTATATATATCTTCATCCTTAATGATAGACTTTATTTATTTATTTATTTATTTACTTATGGCTATTTTAGATTCCTTGGAGTTTTTCTACATTTGCCTCCCTTTCAGATGTAAGTCTTCCTCAGGTCTGTCCTATACACAGTAACAGAAAATGTCTTCTAGTCTCACAGAATCAATGATGACTAAGTTTGGAGTTTGTTGCTGCCCATACACTGAGGGTAGGTTCAAGTATGGCTAGAATAATCAACCTCACATTGTTCTTGCTAGTTGCTCTGGAATTACTGATTCGTGACAGCTATCACTCTAATATAATAAACTGTTTCCCAGTCTTGCCCATCGCCATGATTGCATGTTTGATTTCATTGCTATATTTGAAGGTGACTGCTATGTGTTGACCCAAACCATGGAATTTTCAACACCTCATATACATGTTGTGTTAGTGAGATGATATGATTTAGTCAACTAAACAGGCATGGATAGAGGTGGAGTTAAGTCTGTCAATTGGATAACAGCCTGATGCTGTCCTCTTGAAAGCTTGGCCTTTGCATAAGGAGGATCTTCTATCCTCCTTCACCTTCCTGCTTCCTGGTCACTCTGAGAGCTGCCAGGGCCCTACCATGTTTCCACTGACATTGGAGTCACATGACTCTGTACCCACTGACTTGTGATCTTCCTGTGTTCTTCACCAGTGACTGTGTATGGCTACTGGTACTGTATATATGGAATTGAGTTGGACAAATCTTGGATGTTTGTTGACATGTAACTCCTTCTTGATATAAAGTTCTTTTAAAAAAATTTATGTATGAGTGTCACTGGATTCATTTCCTTAGCCAACCCAGCCTAACACATATGTGAAAATTGGACATTACCAAAAAAAAAAAACCAAATAAATCCATTGTATTTGAATTACGGTACTGTAATTCAGTATGATGGGTTTCCCAAAGAATGGTCATATCTGTCTTAGAAGAAGGATAACCAGACTGTTATTAGGGGCAAGGATGGCCAGACATTTCCTCACATACTTTGACCTTGTTTTCAGGAGAGACCACTCCCTGGAGAAGACATCCTGCTTGGTAAAGTAAAGAGGCAGAAAAAAGGGAAGGTCCTCCATGTGATGGATTGACAGTTTCAAGCATAACAATTGTGAGGATGACAGAGGACCTAGCAGTGTATAATCCTATTATATTTAGATTGACTTATCTGTTATGAGTCAGAATTCACTTGATGGCACTCAAGAACGATGAAAGACAATAACTATCTGGTGGTAGTTGCATAGGTTCATGTCAACCTGAAGCTATATAAAAGTGCAGGGGTGTTTTACCTGTCAATCAGACCACAGTCTGATGGTACTGCCTCATGGGCATGGCCCTCTCATAAGGTGGGTCCTAGGAATCTCCTCTTCTATCTGACCTCTAATCTCACCTTCCTAATGGCTCACCATAATAGCTGCCCTGTGTCCACCACTATTGGATACACGCAAATCTGCACCCGTGTGCCTGCATTTTCCTGCAATCTTCATCATTGCATACGGTAGTGTGAATCTGAAGAGGGAATTATGGAATAATATCAGCCTTATGAGCTTGAGTTTGATTGGGCTGGGATGTTTTCTTGATACATAAAAACCTCTTAATCTAAAGCTCTTTCTTATTCATAGATGAGTGACTCGGGATTTGTCTCTCTAGTCAACCTGAATTTGTTAGTACAACATATATACTAAAATCTGTTTTAGGAAGCTCATATTCTAGCAATATCGGGTGGTATTCTGTTTTGAATCATACATTTCCATTGACAATTAAGAAAATCTATGTCTAGGCTCTTCTCATGACTCTCTTTCAATCTGGTAGCTCCAGTGAAACCTGTCCATCCTAGGTGATCCCATTGAGAAGGAAAACTAATCAATTGCTTCTCGTCCAATAGTAATATATGGTGATAGTGCAATAAACTGACAGATGAATGGTAACTGAGACTTTGAGATCTGACTTACGAAAAATAATGCAAAATTCTGAATACAAAATTTCTAACAAATTTATAATAATTCAATAAATATATTGAAGAGATCTTTATTTAGAACACAAAAGAAATAGCAAATTTTGAAGAGTTTATAAATATCACTAGTTTCAGAAAATCTAGAAAATCTGGCATGGAGTTTTTATTAATTAAATACCTGAAATTATACCACATTACCTTCTTTCCTTCATTCATTGACTACTTACTCTTTACTTATACCTTCTTATAACAATTTAGTGATTTTTCCTATGGGAATTTTAAGATAATTGAGGTAAATATGTGATAGGAGGTGACACCTGCTTTTGCATTTCAGCTGAGAATGAGGAAGTTAACAGAAGTCAAACTCTGGGAAAATATCTTTAAAATTTTTGTGTTTAAAATAGAAAGGTGAAAACAATAAAATAGAAAGGTGAGATGGTCAATTAAAATGCTGGAGATCAGGAAGTTCATTGAGACACAGTCCACTAAAAGCTAACACTGTCAACATAATATCTTAATTATAAACTGAATGTAACTTTCATCTGTTTGATATTTGCTTCCAAGGACAAACAGTGTGCAATTTTGTCCCATTAAAATATGGTGATTCATGAATCAGAGGTGTGTGTTCTAGCCCAAAGATGGTTATTATGAAACTACATTTGACCATTTGCTAGATGTTTTCTGAGGATATTTAATGTATACTTTTGTTGTTGTTGAAAAAACACACAGGAAAACATGCAACAATTCCATTCCCAGAGGTACTGTTAAGGACATTGATTACATTCTTTGTGTTATGTAATGATCCAACAGAAATTTTTATGGACAATGTTCCCTGTTTACATTTTTTTACAGATTTATTTCATGAGTGTAAAATCCAGGCTGATAGTTTTGCTCTAAAGAGGAGGGGGTGGCTATCAACACTCACTAAGAAGAAATAGCCCCTTTTCCTATTAAAACAACAAACTAATTCTAATGCAGCCATTGTCTTTATTTGGCAAGCTGATGCTGCATGCGCATTTTCATTTGATCTGCATATGAATTGTACATATGAGGTAGGGAGAATAAGTATTATTATTACTATTTCCATATTTTGTACATGAATAAATTATAATTTGGAGAGACTTATTTGTTGCACAGATAGTAAGTGGAATTTGATTGCTCCCATCATTATTCTTATGCCTAATACTAATTATAATAGAATATTCAATGCATTTCAGATGGTGAGTCAAAATTTTTCAACACATAAACTCATGCTAGTGCTGCAGCAACTCTATGAACTAGAATACTGATATAATTCTCATTTCATAATGCGTAAATCGAGTCACAGAAAGAAAAAGTAATTTCCTACATCAAATCATTATCCCAGGTGAAAGACAGAATCGTTCCCTGTAGGCTATGACATAGTATGTCTGACAGTGCCCTTGTAGCAATATGGATTTAACCCGGGCTGATAATACCGAGGTCCACTGTTCAAATCCACTAAGTACTCTGATGGTGTTTTCTCCCATAAAGATTTGCAGCAATAGAAAAACAGAGGAGCAATTTTACTTTGTCCTAAAGTGTCATAAGGAACTTGAATAAACTTACGGGCATGAATTCAGTGGGTTAGGCTTGGTTATATTATGCCTCAGAAAACAAAAGCTCATGCTATACCTAATAATGTGGAATAAAGCTACCCAGCAGTCACAGGTCAATAGTCAGTATGCACTCATACACTTATGAGTCTGATCATGAATGGATTCAGCATGTCTCAAAATAAAAGGGCTAAAGAAATCAAGCAAGACTTAAGTGAAAGTACCACAGGATTCTGTGCAGAAAATTTTGCATAATAGAGATCCTGCAGAAGACAATGCAAATAATACAGAAACTTTATACCCCCAAAATAAAACATAAATAAATGACTAATGTTCAAGAATCTCAGGATGTACTATACGGTCAAGAAGGAATGATATAGAAGGAAGAAGTACAAATTATAATGAAGGTATTGGTCAAAAAACAGGATCCAGGAAGCAATAGAAAACAAATAACAGGATATAGCTGCTGTGTTGGAGATCTTAGGTAATTGGAAGATATCTATATGGACAAAAATGTAGATGTTGTTCATATTTTCCCATTACAATAAAAGTTGTTCAACGTTATGGATGAACAGTAGAGCATCTAATATAAAATCACATACAAATTAAATTTTGTTGAAAATGATTCAGAAATGTTTGTTGCTGTACACCAACAAGGAACTTCCAGTCATTAAAACTAGATACAGAAAGGATGCACAGAAAAGGAAGACAAACAGATCTTGACTAAATTTACAGAGTGCATAAAAGATGCCTATCTGTGTATTATTGGCTATCCAAATATATTAAACTCTGTGGATCATAGTGACTTCTGGGTAACATTGAGAAGAATGATAATGCATGTATGTGGACTAAATAAGCCAGAAAACTAAACTACAGAAAAAACAACATTAATATTAGATGAAGGCTTTTTTTGCATCATCATTTTTTTTCTTTGCAAAGTCATTTTATGAGGGGAATCATACAACTCCCCACAATCCATACATGCATTCATTGTGTCAGGCACATTTGTTCATTTGTTTCTATCATCATTCTCAAACATTTTCTTTCTACTTGAGCCCTTGATATCAGTTCCTCATTTTATGCCCTCCCTCCTCACTCCCACCTCCCTGATGAACCCATGATAATTTTTAAATTATTATCATTTTGTCACATGTTACACTGTCTGAAATCTCTCCTCGTCCACTTTTCTGTTGTGCATCCCCCAGGGAGGGGGGTTATCTGTAGATTCTTTGATCAGTTCCCCTCTTCTACCCCACCTTCCCCTTGCCCTCCTGGTATCACTACTCTCATTATTTGTGCTGAGAGGTTTATCTGTCCTGGATTGCCTGTGTTTCCAAATTTTATTTTTGCTAGTGTACATCCTCTGGTCTAGTTGGATTTGTAAAGCAGGATTGGGATCATGCTAGTGGAGGGGAAGAAACATTAAAGAAATAAAGTTGTATGTTTCCTCCTTGCTATATTGCATCCTGATTTACAAGTCTCCTCCCCACAATCCTTCTGAAAGGATATGTCCAGTTGCCTACAGATAGGTTTGAGCCCCATTCTGTTCACCACTTCATTCATAAAGGTATCCTTTTTATGTCATGGATGCCTGATACCTGCTCACATGCACACCTAGTGATCACACAGGCTGTTGTGCTTCTTCCATGTGGGCTTTGTTGATTCCGAGCTAGATGGCCACTTGTTTATCTTCAAACCTTTAAGATCCTAAATGCTATATCTTTTGATAGTTGGGCACCATCCACTTTTTTCACAATATTTACTTTCGCACCCACTTTATCTTCAGCGATCCTCTCGTGAAGGTGAGCATCATGGAATGCCAGTTTAAAAGAGCAACATTTTCTTGCATTGAAGAGTACTTGAATAGAGGCCCAATGTCCATCTGCTACCTTAATACTATACATATTTGTACACAGATCTACTTCCCACCATCATATATAAATATATTTGTGTATGCACATGCCTGTATTTAGACCTCTATAAATGCCCCTTGCCTCCTAGTTCTTTCCTTTATTTTCTTTTATTTCCCTCTTGCCCCACTTTCATGCTCAGTCTTCCTTTAGGTTTCAGTAATTCCTCTTGATTACTCTTAATCAAGCACTACCAGTCCTCCTATACCCTCTTTGCCATCAATTTTGGATCACTTATTTTACCCTTGTCCCTGAGTTTGTTATCACCCATTTCCTTTCCCCTGCCTCCAACTGGAAACCTTTGAGAATCTTGGTCCCCCAAGTTGACATAAAACATCACATTCACTAAGTAAAGTAGCTTTGGTTATAATTTTACTGAGCACAATGCTTCGTATATTTAATAACTCACACATTTTTGGGACATTGATTGTAATCTCTGTAATGTAGATAATTCTTCTTCTATCAGCTTCTGGACCATTTCCATTCATCCTTTCTTTTTTTATCTCTTCCTGTATTTTTTAGTTTACCCCTTAGCAAACACTGCCATTTAAAGAAATATGTGCCTCGTTGATGTTACTCTTCACTTTACAGTGCTTTTAATCATTCATCTTATAGGTGAAATATAGGGAGGAATCACACTCCCAGTCTGAAGGAGTTCTAAGATTAATAGTCTCAGAGGTTTCACAAGTATCCCTTAGACCAATAGTCCTGAAATTGTAAATTATTTTGAGGTTTGTTCCCCATTTTTCTCCCACTCTCTCTGAGACATTCCATTTCCATCCATTTCAGTGGTGGTATGCAGCATCTAGTCCTGCTGCGGCCAGGTGTTGTTGAAAGTAGGCTTTCTTCGAACTATTCGGCCTTTGTATTAATTGTTTCTATATACTTTTGATCACTGAGCAGCAAGAATCCAGTAGAGGACCTTGGAAATCAAAGAAGATTTTAAGCATATGTTGGTGATGGTCAAAGATTCTAATCCTCAACATGGACTGGAACTCAACATAAAATAAATAGAAAAACCTCACAATTGGACCAATAGATAACATTATGGCAAGTGGAGAAAGTCATGCAGTTATCAAGGGTTCCATTTTACTTACTACTGTCAATGCTTATGGAGGCAATGGTAGAAAATCCAAACAACATATGCATTGTGCAAACATTGCCAAAAGTTTTTCTTAAAATGGGCAAAGCTGTTCACTTTGAAGATGAATGTGCACCTTACCCAAGACATGGTGTTTTCAATCAAGCAAGATCATGATATTGTAAGAGAATAGTGAATATATGTTAAAAAAGAATTTAAAAATATCTCAGAAGGACAGTAAGAGTGCTTCCTAGATGGGTGGATGGTGAGACTTTGTTGCATATATTTTGGACGTGTTCTTAGGAGGGACTAGTCCCTGGAGAAAGGCATCATGCTTGACAAAGTAGACAGTCAACAACAGTCAAACAGGAAAGCCCCGAATGTGATAGATTGGCAGAGTGCATGCCATAGTTTGAGGAGGACATAGGAACAGATGATGCTTCATTCTACTATACATGGGGTTGTTATGAGTCAAAATATTGTCATACAGAATAGGAATTATAATGCGTTAGGCACAGTTCAGTCCACAGTATAATCTATTGTTATATTCACAGTATAATATTGTTAGCAAAATATCCAGTCTACAACAGAGGCCAATATATTACTGTGATTACAAACAGAAAAAAAATATTGAGGAATAGTTTTCTAGCACTGAAATTTAGACATAGGACCCCTCTTCCCTGTGGAGGCAGCACTAGAGCACTGTGGGGTATTTCAAGTGAGGCTATCCTCTCTAATGAGTGCACTGAAGAGCCAACAGCTATCAAGTTCACAAGAAAGCCTGATTCAACCCAAAATCTAGGGGAGGAGACTAGGCTATGAATGTCCTGCTTTTGTGTTTGACTACAACAACCTTATATGCATTCTTGGTCCTTCAGGTGTTTAGATAGATAATGAGCAGCCAGGAGCCCATCCACATGGAAGAAAGTCTCAGGTGGGGTAAAGAACAAGTCTCTGAACCCACATCTGAATACTCTATTGGATCTGCCCACCTCTGCGACTCAATAATCTTGGCCCCATCACTATAAAAGCAATTTCCTCATCTTTACAATAACCTTTACACATTGTCTTAGTTAATTAAAATAGATCTCCCGAGTGCCACAGTTGTATTAGTTGTAATTCTAGGTTTCTGTATATCTACTTTTCTGGAATAAGAGTTGGATTCCATTGTAGTGCATTTATAAATGGTAGAGAAATTATCCTTTCTATTCTGCAACCCCTCCTCTCAATAGGTCACTTCTGAAAGCTTTTAACAGGGGGAAATGGAAATAGTGCCCTGACCTTTTTCTTTATAGGAACAGAGTCAGGATGTACAAATAAACCCGACACTAATACATATTATGGATCTGTTCTATCTTTCCATTTAGCAGCTAAAGTAAAAACTCTCTTTTCCCTTCTGACCTGATGGTTGAAAATGATTGCCTTTTAACCTGATAGAATCTCTAGCTGTGAAGTCTTTGGATGCGATACCATTCAGTAATTTCCAAGAAGGTCAGAGGCCTTAGGACACGTGAGCATCCATCTCCCGTACTGCGATTTCTTTTTTACAGTCCTTATCATTCTCTAGTGTGACTATGATTCTCATTGGTCTGCGTTTTTTGGAAGGCAGAGGTTGTATCTTCTATCTGTATCCCTACTAGGTTGTGGTGTGCTTGGCATGGGCCGTGTTTGCAAAGTTCACTGGATGAGACCTGGAATGTATGATGTTGGGGGGAAATGGCTGTCTTGACTGCAACATCCTCTCTCCACATTGCCTAAACAAAAGTCTTGGCTGCAGAACATTATCTGATAAGAGAATCTGAAAACGAAGTCAGTCTCTCTCACTCTCGCTCTCCTTGTCAGGGAAGTTCCCATCCCTCTCCTGGTCTCACAGCATATTATGGTGTCCTTTGGACTCCATACGGCACCAGCCTTGTCACTGCACGTGACAAGGGAGATCAGTCAACCCTGACCTTCCTCTCTCTTTCCCCCATATTAATAAATCCCCATTCCATTTTGTGATATTGATGTAATTTTGTGTCAACTTGAGAGTCTTACGAGTGAAGGCATAGAACTTAGCCTGTCAATCAGGTCATAGCCTGATGATGCTTTAGGCTATGGGCAAGGCCTTCTCATGAGGTTTCTGGGAACTTCCTTTCTCTCTGCCTTCATCTTCCTGTTGACAAGTCACAAGGAACCACACTGATGGCACCAGTGTGATCTTCTGTGCTATTGCACACGGCTTCATGAGTCTAAAGATTGAATTATGACTATTATCAGACTTTTGGGCTAATGTCAGACTTAAAGATTTGATCTGGACTGGGCTGGGATGCTTTCTTAATATATAATTACTCTTTGATTTAAAGCTCTTTCTTAGACATCTATGAATGTCCTTGGTTTTTTTTTTTTTAAGCAACCCTGTCTAACACACATTTCATGTGTATTTTATGTCTTATGGATGACTTTGAAAAAATGGCATGGTACATGATGAGGAAAAATGTTTTTAAATCCCTAATTACCTCACAATCTAAAATATACATACAAACCTGAATTAAACTATTCCATTTCATTCCTCTAGGTTTTGGGGAAAACTGTTTCAAGATGAAACCAAGTACAAGACCACTCTTTCTGATTTTAACTAAAGGTAACCCTTTGATCCCAAATCAATTCTCTTTTTAAATATACCACTGCATTCCCTATTAATGGAATTAATTCTAACATGAATGGATATCTGAAGTCAAATGAGCAAGACTGAGATAACTGATGTGGGAGTCATTTTGTTTGATCTTCCGAAGTGTCTTAACTATGGAGGAAATTCCCTGCAGGAGGAGGGACCTCTTTTCAGGGCAGGATGAATGAGGTTTGTAACAATCAAGCAAGTACAACTCAAGGCAGGGTGATGACTTGCAAAACCAAATTTTAAATAGAAAGTTATTAAGAATAAAATGTACATACCTTCTCATAAATGTGTTGTATATCCAACTCTCCATGCCTGTAGTGATATTCCCATTGAGGGGCTGAATAGTTTTATTAGGTTAATCAATCAGCATTAGTACACTGTGAGTTTGACTCAATCACCTGTAAGATATAAAAGGAACAGTTAAGTAAACAGAGAAGGGAGAAGGTAGATGCCAAACCACGCGGAGGTCTCCAAAGAACGAGGAAACAAATGGAAGAGACAATAACCTTCCTCCAGAGAAGACAGAGAGAAAATATTCACCAAGAGCCTTGAATTCAGACTTATTTCCTTCTAAATGGTAGGTTTTTTTTAATATAGATTTTTCAATATAGATTTTATTGGGGGGGGCATACATTCATTTGTATTAAGCATATTTGTACACACATTGTTATTACCTTTGCATATCATACACTGTCCAATGTGTCCCTTCACTTATTTCCCTGTTGTCCATACCCCAGGGAGGATGTTATATATAGATCCCCGAAATTAGTTCTTCCTTTCTACTCCACCATCCCTCCACCCTCCCAGTATCACCACTCCCTCCACTAGTCCCGAGGGATCATCTATCTTAATTTCCCCATGTTTCTAACTCTAGTATATATCCCCTGGTCCAGCTGAATCTGTCAGGTAGAATTGGGATCATGCTAGTTCGTGGGAGGAAGCACTTGAGAACTAGAAGAAAGTTGAATATTTCATTGTTACTCTACTGTACCTTGACTGGCTCATCTCCTTGCTGCAACCCCTCAATAAAAAGATGTCGCTTGACTTATTGATGGGCTTTGGGACCCCAATCTGCACTCCCCTTCATTTATAATGTTACAAATTTTAGTTCTTTGATGTTTGATACCGGATCCCTTTGACACCTCATGGTTGTACAGGCTTGTGCGCTTCTTTCATATGGGCTTGCTTCTGAGCTAGATGGCTACTTGTTTCCTGTCAAACCTTTAAGACCCTAGATTACCATCTTCGATAGCCAGGCACCACCAGTTTTCTTCACCACATTTGCTTATACTCATATGTGTTGTCAGCGATCATATCAGGAAAGTGAGCCTATAATGTTATGATTATTAGCTCTTGAATCCTGATAACTAATTCCTTTGACACCTCTTGGTCCCACAAGCTGGTGTGCTTCTTCCATGTGGGCTTTGTTGCTTCTGAGCTGGATGGTTGCTTGTTTACTTTAAAGCCTTTAAGACCCCAGGCCTACATCTTCGGATAGCCAGGCACCATGAGCTTTCTTCACCACCTTTGCTTATGCACATATTTGTTTTCAGTGATTGTGTCAGGGAGGTGCACATCATGGGATACCAATTTAATAGATCAAAATGTTCTTGCACTAAGGAAATACTTGGGTGGAGGTCCAATGCCCAGCTGCTGTCCTAATACTAACCCTATAAGTATATGGATATTGATCTATTTCCCTATCATCATATATGAATACATGCACCTATGTAATGCCTGTATTTAAGCCTCTATAAATGCCCATTGCTGTCCAGTTCTTTCCTCTATTTCCTTATACCTCCGCATTTCATTTTTTAAATTCATCTACTTGTGATATTTGTTATAACAGTACTAGGTAACTAAGACAGAGGGAAAGACCACACTGAAGTGGCAAGGTTATCACTATTCAGAAGTCCTCCTAGAGATCATGTTAAATAATTCATTATAAACTATTCCTGTACAACATTATTCAACAAATCTTGTATATCACTGTTTATATGTTGATGTTAATCCAAAGTGGGTGGAGATGCTGTACAATCAGATAGTAAATAAGAGAGCACCTTAGAGGCACGATGGCTTGACATCATCTGACATACTTTGGATATATTGTCAAGAGAGACCAACCTCTGGAGGAGGACATCATGCTTTGGTAAAGTGGTGGAACAGCAGGGAAAAAGAAAGACTCTCAAGAAGACGGATCGACAAAGTGGCTGCACTGATGTGGAAGTCACATGGACTTGAGAACAGTTTTGAGGATGGCACAGGATGGTGTAGTCTTTCCTTTTGTTGTTCATATGGCTGCTTTGGCTGGATAGAACCTGATAACAACAACAGCAACACTATCCAGATAGTTATCCTCCCTCTTCTACCAACCATCATAACCAGCAAGGGATACTGATCTATGCACATAGATTTATTTTTGTCAGTGTGTTAAAAGGGATCATACATTAGTTGTCCTTTTGGTTTGCCTTATTTCGCTCAGCATAATGTCCTCGAAGGACTGAGCAGGGATTTGTTCTGTTGCACATAGGGTCTCTTGGGTCAGAGCAGACTTAATAGAACTTGGCAACAGTAGTATTCGCTGAGTTTGTCTATGTTGCAAAATGTTATAAGATCACATTTTCCTTAATGGACGGCCAATATTCCTTTATATGAATATACCACATTTCATGTAGATGTTTGTTCATTGACGGACATTTTGTTAGTCCGGGCAGACTAGAGAAACTAACTCATAAACACACATATGAGCATAAAGAAAAGGTTTATATACAAGAGGAATGGAACTGTGAGAAAGCATCTGAACCCAGTCCAGTCCAAAGTCATAAGTCTGATTTTAGCCCATATGTACCATACCAGTCTACAATGTCTCCTTCCAACTCATGAAGCACATATAATAAAGCACATGGCACTGGCATTGGTCTCCCCATGGTTCCTCATTTGCAGGGCTCAGGGACCATCAGCAGTATCCATTGGTGTTAAAAGCATCTCAACACTGGCAGGGATCTCCACATGGCTTCTCTAGCCCCAGAGGTTTGGCTCCACCAGGGCAAGCCCATGTGGCCTCTCCTCCTGCTCTTCCATTCTTCAGGAATCAGGATCGATCAGCATGCTGTCATTTCATCTTGTTAGTAGTTTGTCTCCAAGAGAACGTGAGTCAAGTCTCTCTACTTCAAAGAGTAGAGAACCAAAAAAAAAAAAAAAATCCATGAAACATTCCAGAATTCCCAGGAGTAAGCCTGGCCCATACAGAGACTTCATTAGCTATCTCCAGAGTGACAAGCTAGACTCCACCTCTACACTCCCAATCATGAAATTGACATCAAGTAGATGACGGCCAGAGACATATAGGCTCTTTCTATCTTTTCACCACAAGAGGAAGGATGCAATGAACACAGAAGTGCATAGGGTGCACACAATTTTCTTTAGCTAATTTTCAGAAATGTCTCAGACCTATCTTCCTAGTCTGTGGTCACTTAGAAACATCACTGAAAGCTCTCTGCTATAGATGACAATCCAGATCTTTGAAATATATTTTGTTTGATCTTCTAAACTTTAGAATCCAAAGTGTCTTAGCAGGAGAACATCCCCTGCAGGAGGGAGGACCTCTTTTCAGGGCAGGATTATGAGGTGTGCAACTATTATCAAGCAAGTACAACTCAAGGCAGCATGATGACATGCGATACCAAATTTTAAATAGAAAGGTACAATGGATAGTTCTAACCCAACAATAGACAACTCCTCACCACTCTACGGCAAAGTGATGAATGATGGGTGGCTAAGTCATATCAATGTAAGACCGCCTTTGCCTGGAAGAGAATTGCTGCTTCACCAGTAATGATCATGGAATAGAAAATATAGTGAGTTCTGGTCTGCAAATGACACAACAAACCATGCCATCATAACAAGCTGGATCTGAGGATCTCCACAACGTACACGAAAAGCAAGGCTAGGTCAGTGTTCTTGTTTCCCTTGCTCTTTTGCACGGTCCAGTTTGTCCTGACCCAAAGCAACAATGCAATGAAGCCCTGCCTGCTCCTGTTTTGGATCAACAGCATCTGTGAGACGCTGAACCCAGCGCTGCAGCTCTGTGCCATTCCATTTCCTTGAGGGTCTTCTTCTTTTCCAATGACTCACATCATGCTCTTTTAACACTTTCCATGCTCTGAGAAAATAAAGGAAGAAATAGATGAAAGAAGCAACCGTGGCCCATTAGGAATGCATAGAACTGTCACATAGGATTTCCAAGACTATACATCTGTAAGGGAGCAGACTGCCACACATTTCTCTTGAAGAGGGGTTAGTGGTTTCAAGTCACTGGTTGTTTTTTTTTTTTTTTCCCACGAAGTGCTTTGACCACTGCTTAAGCAGGAGTGCTCCCTCTCTTTCTTTTATTATGTATTTTTCAGTTAGGATAGCCATGAGTCAGTGTGAAATATCAGTGTGCTCTCATACATGGACATGATCAATAATTCAAGTTTATTGAGATGATGGTAGTGCTCACTTAAATTACAAATTCTGGTGTTGCTGGCCTCTCATAAAACTTCTTTTGTTCTCTATTGTAGAGCTTTCATTTCCATTACAAAGGAAATGGGTGTTGACTTTGGAACTGCATTCCCTACAGATAACCAAGGGTGGATTCTGGTCATTTGATAGAGATGCAATAAACTCTGGGTTACAAAGCAAAACACTTACTCTTATCTAACTGGCATATAGGTGTGGTGGTTTTATCATCCTGATTCAGACTTCCTGTGACTGTGACATGAAAAACGGAATTTATGAGTAGCTGATATTATACTTCTAGTTGAAAGGGATATCTCCTTTCTTACTTAATTCTATCTTGAGATCACCAACATAAGTGACTCATGATCTTCAAAGAGATGTGTATTTACCTTCTATATTGCCACTCCTTTGGTGGGTGTGATTGAAGCAACAAGCACTGCTGCAGAATTCCTTATAGTCATATAAAGATCTACTGCCCAGAGAAGTGATAAAAAACTGCTGTAAAATTTGACAAGTCCCATGCCCCAAAGAAAGGACACCGGGGACTCAGGATTAGTTTTGGTCACTTCTGTGGTGGTCTTCCTTGAGTACTGTCAGTCAAGAATTTTGTTGAATATTAAGCATGAAATTGCAATCTAATGAGATTTCACTCTAACGGAGCCAGGTGTGACCCCTGCTGCTCTGACTGTTGTTAGGTGCTGGGGAGCATGCTCTGATTCCTCGTGGCCCTCTGTGCAAGAGATGGTGCCCTGTTTGGCACCACACTAACAATGCTGATGATACCTGAGCCCAGGGTGGCCGCCACATGGTGTTAATTGTCTAATGAATTTTAAAAATCTACTCATACACTCAAAAAAAAAAAGGAGCCATGGCTATGTAGTGGATTACAGGCTCTCTGAGAACCACATTTCAGCTGCTTGAAATCACCACCCGCCCGGAGGAAGAACGATGACAATTTTTCTGCTTCTGTAAAGATTCATAGATGTGGAACCCCTTCGCGACAGTTCTACTCTGCCCATAGATTCCCTATAAATCAGAATTCACTGTATGAGCATATGAGTAATATATACATATGCATATATCTATCTATCAATTTGAAACAATGAAGAAAGCTAGGAAACAGTAGAGATAAAAAAAAACAGTCTAGTAAAAACAGGAGTAGTAAGATGTATAAACCTTTAGAAAAGGCAAAAAGAGTGGTAAAACCAAAAAAAAACAAAGAAAGCCATAAGGAATTTCAAAGGACACTGATGATCAAGGAAAGAAGGGCTACCCCTTCTGTTTTGGTGGCTCTGAAAGGATAAAAACAATATTGTGAACATCTCCATGAGTAAGCACTAACTTGATCATTTAGATGAAATTGACCAATTCCTTGAAAGATGAACTACCCACACTCACACACTAGGAGAATGAGACATTCTGCAGAGTCCTCTCTCTATTGACACCATTTCTTCAAAATTAACATATTTTCTCAAAAACAAAAACTCCAGGTCTAGATAAAGTCCCTAAAAATTATATTTAAAGAATACATTAAGTCAATTCTCTCTAATTGCTTCCAGAAACTTGAGTACAAAGAGCCTTAATTCTATGAGGGCAGCATGATACTAACACCAAAACCAGATAAGGATATTGCAATAATGGGAAACTTTAGCTCAACATTGAATATGGACACAAAAACCCTTTCAAAGGGAAACAAAAGAGGAGGTATTCAACAGTGCATTAAACCAATTATCTTCAATATTGGAGGAGATTTATTTAAGATATGTACAACTGACACAAAGCAAGACATTTAATGAATCACATAAATTGAAGAAGGGAAATCAGATTTTTATACCTAATTATGCAAGCAAGAGCATTTGACAAAATACAGTATTTTTTAATGATAAAAATGTCAAGAAACCAGGGACAAAGGGATATTTTCTCAATGTGATAAAGACTGTAGGCACTAGACCTGCAGTTAATGTGATAGTAAGCTTTTGTGTCAATCTGGTCTAGTGGAATATGGGTTGTGCTGTAAACTGTAAGGTCAACAGTTTGAAATCATCAGCTTCTCCTAGAAAAAAAGACAAGGTTTTCTACATCTTGAGCTTCCATCTGTAGGGTGCACTGTTCAAAACCACCATATCCTGGTGGTTTCCTCAAAAGAAAGAAAGAGTTGTCTGCTTCTATAAACAGTGGTAGTCTTGGAAAAACAAAGGGGCAGTTATACTCTGTCTTTTAGGGCTGCTATGATTGGACATCAATTTGATTGCACAGACTTTTGTTTCATAAGGACTTTCAGTCTCAGAAGCTCACAGGAGCAGTCCTATCCTATCTGATGAGGTCTCCACGGGTCAGAAATGACTCAATGACAATGAATTTGGTTGACTCAATATAAACTTATGTGATAGAGTCCACGATGAAATCTTCTGTGAGCAGTCACACAGTGGAGGGGGAGAATAGGATGGAGAGATGTTCTCTTAATCAGTTTGCACTATTGATGTAATTGAAAGGAAGTGGTAGTTACATAACCTGGTGTCAATTTATGAAGGGGTGGAGTCCAGGTTGTCAATGAGATCACAGCTTGATGAATCCACTTGGAGGTGCCATGGAGATGAATTGTGTACCGGAGGCCAGACACACTCATTTCCTAAGAGACATTACTGACAAGAAGGCTGCTAGAGCTATGCTGATGCAGCCAGAGCCCTGGTGCTGGCGAATTCACATCGAGACCCTTGCAAGTGCTGAGAAGCTTACACCACTGGATCCACAAGACTTCCCACCCAGTGATCTGGGATCTCCTTGCAATCGGCATCATTGCACATGTTTCATGAGTCTGAAGAGGACTTTATAGTTTGGTATTGGACATATGGGCTAATATCAGACTTATGGACTTGATCTGTGACTGGGACGTTTTCTCAATATTCACTTGATCTTAGAAATAAAGCTTTCTTATATACATATGAGTGTCTATGAATTTGTTTTCTATCCAATTGGAACTAACATAGGAAGCTTCATAGGAGTGTGACCTACTGTTATGTAGCTTGGTACTGTAGGGAGGCGAGCTCACTTTCTCTTGTTGGTCTGGGTCCTGTCCTCTGGCTCATTAATGCACCACTCCTGGGAACTACCAGTGGCTTGCCATATTACCTGCTGACTTGAGATTGATTTGACTCTATAGCCTGATTTGCTGACCCTAAATTTATGTGCTTTTACCTACCTTGCCTGCCATGTTCTTGCTTCCTAGTTTGTCTTCAACTTCCAAGATTATTGACTCCAGAAGCTACTGGAGTCAGGAAAAACACTGAGCCTAACATTTCACCCATGGGCCTGAACCAGTCATGATTTAATTGTCTCTACAGCTCTCATAGCCACTGTGTTGTTATAAAATTCAGATTACATATGCATATTTTTGGTAGCAAGATGGCAAACCAGGAATAAAGCTTCTTCTATCACATGTATTTAAGATATCTTCTTCTATCTTATGTATTCAACATGTTTGAAAATGTCCTAGCTAGTGAATAAATCCAGAATATATATATGAAAAGAAATAATGTCCATGTAGACAGTTCTAAAAAATTGATCATTATTCATCCCCCCACAATATCCCCACAAAAAGTCTAACTCACAGAACTAATAAGAAATATAGTAAAATGACAAAAATAAGATTAATCTCTAACATTAAATTATGTCCCAATATATTAACAATGAGCAACTAAATTTTGAAATTTAAAAATTTTGGCATCTGCAATCCCTCCCTTCTTTAGAAACAGATTTTTTGCGGTTATTATTAATAGTTGTCAAACTGACCCCTGGAACATGGCAACTCCAGTACACAATGGTACGTCTAATGTACTTTCTATACGAACAATACAAAGAGAACAATGCAATAGCTGGTAGGCCAGGCTACTGTGGCTCCTTTGAAATATAGACATATAATAGCTGCATAAATACATGTCATTTTAGGTAGAGAACCAATCCCAAATGTCACGATGAAAAGACAAAA
>PVJH01003861.1:114481-134937 GCA_004026705.1 Nesogale talazaci | reverse complement strand
ACTTTCAACATGACTCCATCACAGCTCAAGGACCTCCATCCTCCATCCTTTGGTTTCCTTGTGGTCTTAGGTCCACATGCATGGGGTTACCGAAAGGACCATGGCTTGAATCAGGTTCACCTTGAAATCAGGTGCTTCCTTCTTGGGAGCAGGAGACACTCTCTGCTCACTGCCGTGGAGACACTCGACTGACAAGGCTGGCTTCCTATGAGACATCCCTGAGGAGAAGGCACGTGGACCCAGCTGATGCAATCAGATCTCTGCAGCCGCAGAAACCACAGAGAGACCTCTGCCAGAACTGAGATGCTTACAACGCCACTGGATCCCAGGGATTTCTACCCACCGGCTTGTCATCGTTCTGCATTTGGCTTCATTGCATGTGTTTCCTGAGTCTGAAGAGGACTTTATAGATTGGTATCGACTTAGGGGCTAATATTGGACTTACGACCTTGGACTGGACTGAGTTGGGATGTTTTCTTAATGTGCAGTTGTTCTTGTATATAGATCTCGCTCTTATGCACACATCTGTCTTCATGAATTTGTTTCTCTAGTCTACCCAGACTAAAACAGTGCGCAAGGTGACACCCTTGCTCTCCAGCACTTCACAGAGGTTTCTGGAAATGGATTGGCCCTGTGCCATGTGTTGTTGGGTTTTCTGACTGCTGCTTTCATGAGTGTTGATTGAGACAGATCCTTTGCTGTGGCAAGCATCTCCCGTGATGCTTTCTTCTGGTCTACTGTGAGGACTTGGGTCTTCTTTGCCCTGAGTTGTCCTCCACACGGAAGGCCATAGTCCTTGATCTTCATCAGCAAATGCTTCAAGACCTCCTCACTTCGAGAAAGCCAGGTGTGACACCTGCACATTGCAGGATGCTCTAAGTCTTCCTCCTCTCTCTGATGCCATCTCCACTCTTTTTCCTGTGCACCGGCTTCTTGTGCTGTGTGTACTCAGCATACCAACGGCATGAGTATCAGGAAAGGACAGAGCGCCAGCCGGCACCTACCGTGTCTGATTTTGAGCCACTTGGCGTTCCAGAATTCCTATTCTTCAAAACGTTTTCAATCGTTTGTTTGTTTGTTTTATGATTTACACCATCAAATGCCTTTGCATAGTCTACAAGACACCAGTAAGCATCTTTCTCATAAATTCTCTGCTAGATCAATCTGACATCAGAAACGATATCACTTTTGCCATGCCCTCTTCTGAATCTAGCTCGAATTTCCGGCACCTCTCTGTGGATGTGATGCCGCAACCATGTTTTGAATTTTCCGGGACACAATTTTCACTGCGTGTGATTTTGATTTTGCTCTACAGTCAAAGACGTTGATCCCTCCATTAAACCAAGCTCGCTGCACCAAGTGGCTTCCAATTCACACAGCCCTGGAGTGCGAGGGTGGGGACTGCTCCTGTGGATTTCCAGGGGTTGCAAGGCCCATCTTCCTCCCACAGAGAGGATGGTGTGAGTTTAGCTCAGCAGTTCTGGAGGCGCCCTGGTGGTGCAACAGTGAAGCACTCAAGTGCATCCCTAAAGTTTCTCCGGACTAAGCTAGACCAGGCCGTCTACTCTGGTGATGCTGTCAGCGGAGGAAACCTGAGTGGCAGCTGGATTCTGTGCTCTGGGCTCTGTGTGAGTCAGAACAGTGACCATAACAAAGAGTTCTGTCCTTAGGAAGGGCTCCTCAACCCCGTACATGGACCTTTGGGGCCAGATCATCCACTAGGGGAGGGGGCAGGGGTCCTGTGTCCTGTGGGACTTGAGGAGCAATCCTCTTGTGAGTAGACACTCCAGTGTGGGGCTCCGTAGATGCCAGTAGCACTCTGCCAACTTCTGAAAACTGAATTCTCTGGTCATGGCCACAGAAGGGGCCCTTAGGGGCGGAGCCATCCCGGTCACAGACCACGTTGTAGGGGTTAGCCTTTCTCATGCTTCCCCTTGTTTCTACCTGCATTAGGCCAGGTTGACCAGAGAAACAAGTCTAGCGACTCTTACGTGTGTTTAAGAGAGAACTTCATATCATAGAGCCATCCTGCCCAGTCCACATCTAGCCCATAAGGCCAATGTTAGCCCAGATGTACATTATAATCTATAATTCCTCTTTGACTCACCCAGCACAGGCAACGGCAGCAACTGCAGGAGGATCCCAGGCCTCTGGGATCAAAGTCTTGTGGGTCCAATGGCGAACGATGCATCTCCAGGGCTCTGGCTGCCATCAGCTTGGCTCCACGTGGTTTGTCATCAGGAAAGTGAAGCAGAGAGCATGTCCTGCTTCCAGGGAGGCAGAGAGGAAACTCCCAGGATTTTCATGAGAAGGAGGCATGCCCACAAGGAAGCATCGATCAGGCTGTGACCTGATTGAAAGGGTAGGTTCCACCCCTTTATTTGTCAAGTTTCCTTGGAATTATGTAACTACCATACTACCTCAAACCCCCAAACCAAACTCACTGCCCTCAAGTCCTTTCTGACCCATGAGGATCCTACAGGACAAGGGAGAACTACCCCTGTGGATTTCTGAGAGTTTCTCTCTTTACGGGAGTAGAAAGTTTAGTCTTTCTCCTTCGAAGAGGCTGGTGGTTTTGAACTTCTGACTTTGCAGTTAGCCGCCAACACACAACCGCTGCACCTCCAGGGCTTCTCTGTCCTGACTAGAGTCCGGGTTGACTGTGGTTGCTGCTGTCACATGTGGCAGCTTAAGCCACATGCTTCTCTTCTTGGCGTTCTGGAAGTCACTGTTGAAAAGGGTCCTCTGGGATGCAATGGAGGTGTTGGCAGGGATGAGGCCCCCTCTTGAGGACAGTCCTGGCCTGGAGCACTGGCGCCCAGCCACAGTCCACACGGTCTCTCCAGGGATCGTGCATGTCTCCCTGCCCGGATCCGTGGTCATGGAAAGACCGCTTGTTGGTGTCCCCGTGGAAAAGAGCTTTGTCATGTGGGGATGCCCATTCCTGGTCCGTGGTTCTGCAATGGGATAGGTTCAGCCTCTGCCCTCCTCGCTCCTTGTTACTCCATTTGTAAATGCCTCTGTCACCATGCAGGGAGTTTTCTGGGAGCATCCAGGCAGAAAATCTATTTTCCTGGAAGTATTTCTCCATAAATTAGGCTGTTGTTCTTTGTGGCCAGGAGGCCAGTCCGGCTAACCTTTTGTGATAAGGCAGTTCTCTTTGACTTGCCACATCAGTGTGCGATGGAGTGGCCCTCTTGGGCCTGCCTGTCTCACTGGCTCTCTGAGGAGACCTTCGGTTTAGCTGGTACCTGGTAAGGAAAGGACTAGAAAGGACCAATGGCCGACAGAGACGGCCGTGTGTCTGAATGCGGTCAGTGTCTTTGGCTTCCTCTTTCCGATGAGGAAACTGAGAAATAGAGATGTTCAGTAATGCCAATGTGAGAGAGTCAGTTGAGGACTGACCCAGGGTTCAAACCAGGATTTGAGCCAGGCCTCTGGGTGAGAAAAATAGAAGCCACAAGTTGCCAGTTCATGTGGTGTCAAGACCCCCACCATGAGTGACATCAGCGTTGTATTGCCCACTGTTGTCCGGTCAGTGTGGACAAATTAGGATGAACTCCCATCTGGGTCTGTTTGAGCTCATCCCATCGAGGGCTCCCGCGTTTTCTCTGGGATCCCGACACTGACGGTTGGATGACGAAGTACTTGAATATCTTTTTTTACCAGCTCTTGGGGTGAGCTGAGTTTGTTAAGCAGTCAGAGCTGGGACCAGTGTATCTACTGAGCAGGCTCCAAATTCAGGCTCTGAGCCAGGAAGGTGCAGTACACCTGGATGAGCCCCGATAGGGGCCAAGTGAGCTTAGTTCAGCCAATGGGGTCAACCTGTCCCATCAACCACGCCTCCCAACCAGGGCCTTGAGAAGCCAGGATCCCAAACCCACCACACTCCTTTCCAGTAACTCCTAGGACCGGCCTCGGTTTTTCTTTGTCCTCAGACTTCCACATGTGGCTGAGAAGTGCCCTGAGGGTTTATATAAACTTGGAACGTCTTCTGTCCTTTAGAAAACTCACTTGGATCACAAACCAGGCTTTGGAGGGAATGCTTTCTAGTCTGAAGCCAGGGATCAAGGTACTTTCACCTGAGAAGCCCAGCAGATGGTGTCAAGATTCATTCCCTGGTCACTCAATCTCTACATTCAGCAAAGACTTGCTTCAAGGGGCTTCCAAAAAGTCCAGAAAACAGAATGTCTAGATTCCCAGGCCCCAACCCCCACTCCTCTCTGGGGCCTGGGAGGTACACTGCTGATAGTGCACTGCAGGCGAGTCTTTTCAAACTCAGGACAAGGATCTCTTATTTAAACCTTGATGGAGGGAGGAGGAGGGTTTCCTGAAAGTCAGGCCCAGCAGTAGACTGTTCAGGTGCACATCAAGGCTAGGAGACAGGGTGCAAATCACTCCCTGCTTAGCAGGAGTCTTTGGTATCGTGTCTTCAATCTGAGACAAGTGCCACTGCAGTGGTTCCTAGGCTATCTTCGTGTCTGCTGGGTACAGAAAGGTCGAGGGATCTCCATTCTTGAGTAGCTGGCTTGCCAATTCCTCAGCCTCCTGCCCCAAGGAGCAGCCCGGGCACAGCTCTGCTGACAAGACACTCTAACAGCTATGGTTGACCTTCCTCAATTCTTACAGCTCATCTCAGCGATGGAAGAAGCTCACAGTTGTTGGTGGTTGAACAGAAGTCTAGTTCATCTCAAGGTGACCCCTGTGTGCAGAGTAGGACTGACTCCAAAGCAGGTTTCTGGGCAGCAGGTCACCAGGTGTTCAGGGTACTTCTGGATGTGTGCAAACCACCAAGTTTTAGACAAGCCATCCACTGAGGCCTCTTGGGACTTTTAGCATTAGAACTCAGAAGGACACAAGCCCTCGGGCTTCTGTTCATGTAAACCAAGCTATAGCTACCTCTTTGCTTGTGTGTCAGCAGAGGAAGCCTTCCAAACACAAAGGAGATGCAGAAAACCAAACGGATGCAGAGAGAAATACGGATACACGCTCCTGTTTCTGTTGAGAGTCGTGTTGAGCACCCTTAACCACCTGTGCCACTATTAAGTCAGAAGTTACTTGGTTGTTTTTTTAAAAATAATTTTAGATCTATAAAAATTTTACAGAAAGAGTGAAAAGAGACTCCCCTTGTGCAGACTGGCTATGGGGATACCTTTCTGAGTTGGAGTCATTTCGTGGTGAGGTCACAGCCATAACAGAGCCCCGGGGGGACCTAGGCAGTCATCCTTATGGGGAAAGAGCCTCGTGTCTCTTCTCCCAGGGAGCCCCGGGGTGAATTGGAACCACTGACCTTCCAGTTTGTAGATGTGAAGATGAGGTTCCGTGTCAATGTGGCTCTGCCTGGATCCTCAATGGTTTGTCCTTCCAGGTCTGGGAACCCTCTGTGATGTGACTGAACACAGAGCATTCAGCCCCTGGTTTGGATCCCCACTTGAGCAGTTGGAGGAAGACTGTGAGGTAGCGTGACATGGAAGAGACAGTCCCTTGGGGAGGGGATCTACTCCTGCACCAGTAGCTGCTGTGGAGAGATGTTGAGTGTCTTATCACCGTGGATCCTGAATCTGTCTCCTCTGTCATCAAAGCCCACCACCTGGCCTGCTGACCTTGGATACATTCATCTCTGTGAGCACCAGCCCTGCCCTTCCTGCTTCTTCTTCCGGGCCCTTCAGCCCCAGCAGCTCCGTGAACCGAGAAGCGCCTCCAGCTTAGCTATTGACCCTGGATGGAACGCGGACTCACCTTGTCTGCTTCTTCAGCTGTTCGAGTTACTCTGTTGAAATCCACCAGGCTGCTGACGCTGACATCTTTTCAGTTGTCAGAAAGCACTGCCTGACGCTGGAGAGGTCGTCTAGGTGCAGGGCCACTCCCTGGAGGACAGCGGTGACTTAGGGCTCACAGAGTTTTCCACGAATGCCCTATCTCTGTCCTCTTCTGGGGTCCATTCCGTAATGGCACATTTTCCTTGCCTGTCACAGGTGCTGGCTCTTTTCCTGTCTTCCTGGGTGAGCTCCCCAGTCTTTCCTCATCCTTCCTGACCTCCGGGCGGGCATCGGCCAGGTACTATCTGAGAAGTCCTTCTAACTGAGGCAGCAGTCTGATACCTGCCCATGCTTTGGCTGTAGGGTCGGAAAGCACTGGATGACAGCAGGTCAGGTGGAGTGAAGACAACATGAGCAGGACTACCTTAGAACGAATGTGCCCCTGACCTTGCGTCCAAGCAGGGGTGCATGATGTGCATATCTGTTACTGGGATAGCCATGTTGGCCAGTGGGCTAAGAAGCCTTCTGCTCACTCTCTCCACTTCCAGCACACGGTTTTAAAGGGTTGGGACGGGGCAATGAAGACTCCATCGACATCCTCTCTCTAAACGTTGACTGAGGACCAACACCGTAAAATAAAGAGACAACCCTCTGAACCCAAGTTAATGTCCCTTCAAGTCAGACCAGCCAGCTGCCATCGAAAGCACCCCAACCTTCCATACGGTGCTCAGAGGCTGGTTTTCCAGAAGAAGACAGACAGGTCCTTCTTTCCAGGAATCTCTGAGTCTGCCGGACTTGCCTGTCGCTTGCTTGCTGAAGCGAGCCCCAACTTTCCCACCTGGCCCACCATCTCGGCAAGGGAACGGCCCTCTGACCCACTCCTGTCACCTCTTCTCCTCCCCTGCCCTCTGGCTTTTCTATCAACCATCAGCATGCCCCACCTCACTCCACCCACGCTTGGCCTTTCTTTCTGGCTCCTGAAAGCAGGTTTGGGTCCCAGCAGGTTTGAATAACATGAAGACCACTTCAGCCTGCAAGGTCAAACTCTTGAAGCCACCCAGGAACTCCACCCACAGGAGGTAAAACTTGACAACCCGTGTTGAAATATGACAGTCACAGGAATACCAATCCCATGATGCAGTTCTTCTGTGTCACACGGCATTTCTGGGGCTTGGTGCTGGCTTGCCAGCATCCAGCAAGCCCAAGAGCACTCAGAATACAGTCAGGATACACTCTCAGTGTCTCTCCAAGATTGACCTTCTTCGGCACAGCAGCTGTGGACAGCAGAGATGGGTCAGGGTCCTCCCTCCTATCACACCTATCACACAGCTCATGCATTTCTGGACCCCTCTACACACACACACACACACACACACACACATAGTCACACACCCCCCCCCCCCCCAAGCAAAAGGCATGGGATGTTAGGGTCTTAGGGTCTTTGGTCACCTTCCCCAAAGGTCACCTTGGTCACCTTCCTTCCCTGGGACTGCAAGCACCGTCTCACAGCTGAGGACCATCATGAATGCTCACTGCCTTGGAGACTGGACACCTCCATGGGATTGCCAAGGCTGTGGATGCTTACAGAAACAGGCTGCTCCAGTGGTCACTCCCAGAGTGACCGGCCGCTTAGAGCTATAGACCATTTGTTAAGTGGCCCAGCACTATACCCACTGTGCTGCCAGAGTTCCTATCCATCAGATGAGTCCCCCCAAAACCAATGAGCACCATTGGGTTCTTTCCGAGCCCCTGACAGAGGTCTGGGAGACCTGGTCACCTCTCCAGGTCATGCTCCCAACCCCACCCTCCCTGTCCTATCTGCCATTACAATGATCCAGGATGCGGCTTGGATCCCTTTTCTCTCTTTTTGTTTTTTCCAATTGAACTGAAGTTAAAGTCTCTACATGGGGAGGTTGACCCAGGATTCCATTTCCTCCTCTGCTCAGCCAGCTTCAGAGGGGCCACAGTGATTCCTGTGGAATTTTCCACAGGCCTCCAGTCTGGCAAATTAAATCTCCCAGCCCCAGCGATCCTGCCAGAGAAATCCTGCACAATTCCCCTGCCTGTTGGGCAGGTGCGCTTGCTTGGCACTCCCACCTGCTTCCCCAACCAGGTAGCTATGGCTCTCCCTCCCTGTGGGCACAGGTTACATAATCGAAGGGCTGAGGAGGAGGCAAGCTGAAAGTAGAGGCAGCCTGCAGCTTTGTCATAGCCAGCAAGGAGAGCCCAGTAGAGAAAGAAGCACCATGGAGGAAGGAGAGGACCGGAGAGATGGAGCCATCGTGCTCTGGGGAGGACTGTGAGGTTACAGAGTGGCAGCCAGAGTCCTGACTGCTCTTGGAGGGTGATGGGGAAGCACCCATGGCCCATTATACATGGTAGCACCCACATTAGTCTCTCAGCCCTTGCCCAGATGCAGAGAAGCCCAGGGCTGCTGTGTTAGCAGAGCTGCCTGCCCTCCAGCCCACCCAGCGTACGTCTGCTTCATTTGCATTGTCTGTTCTCAGCAGAGCTGGGAAACAGTGCAGCAACCTGCAACCAGGGCCCCTGTCCCAGGCTCCCATCCGAGTTTGGCCACCTTGGCGCTGGTGACAAAGGCCTAGGTTTCCAGCTGGGTGGGAAGCAGGGACTGAGAGTGAGGATCCTGGATGAGCGGTCTGTGGCCCGGCCAGCTCACAGATTGGATGTTCCTGGCCAGGACAGGCTGTGCTCCTTTTACTTATTTTTCATCTGGGGTAAAGGGAACACTCTAAAAACAATAAGGTATCCCACGCCTAAAGCTGTGTCTCTCTTCTATCTGAATAAATAGAACATTTCTGCATCCTGGGATGGCCCCTCCCAGGGAAGTCAAGGCAGCCATCTGAGTCCTTGTCCTTCTGAGGGATCCCTGAGTCCGTTCTGGCTACAGGGAACCAAGGGGCAGCTGAAGGAAAGCCCGCCCAGCCTCTCCTGCTCACAGTTGTTCCTGAGAATGCTGGGCGGGCCAGGTTGACATAGATTTCCCGTCAGGGGTGGGAGGACCTAGTGAATTCGGCCACAAGGAGGGAGCTGCTCATATGCACCCTTCCCTAGAGCGACTCTGCGCTCACAGACAGGCAGGGAGGAACAGCCACTCACCAGTGGCTGTAGCCTTGGTATAGCCAACATAGGAAGACCGTGTGTATGTGTGTGTGTGTGTGTGTGTGTGTGTGTGTGTGTGTATGTGTGTGTACATAGACCTCGGTGCTCGATGAGTGCCAGGCCTTTCTGCTGAGGAACCATGGGGAGGGCTTAGACCTCTAACCACTCAGTTAGCAGCCGAGTGGCCTAACCTTTGTACTTCCAGGCTTTGTACCTCCCAGTTTACAGTGGCCCTGAACGGTCCATCGGGAGAGAGGTTTTATCTGCTCCATGTGACTCACACCCCCCAGTCATGTTCGCTCTCTCTGATCCAGAAGACAGGTTTACACCACAGGCACGGATACCACCGAGAACACAGGGGCGGAGCCTGCATCCACTCAGAGACGCACCCACACTGGGCAATAGCACTGGGGATCCAACAGGTGAACTTTTTGCTCAGCTGGAAGCCAAGGGGACCCGTGAGTTGACTTTGTCAGAGAAACACAAGTCTGAGGTCCTGATGGGTGGGTGCCCCTGTTCCCCCTTCACCTCCTCACCACCATGAACTGCACCATCAACCAAGAAGCCGTGATGTTGTAGTAAGATGCCACCTGTCATCATGAAACATGCCCCTGACCTGTGCCTTCCGTAGTGTCTTAAGTCACTGTGGCAGCCCGTCCATCTCCTCCAAGCTCCTCCTCCCCCCTTTCACCCTCTCCTTTACCAAGCACAACCCTCTTCTCTGGGACTGCTCCCTTGTGACCACGGCAGAGCCGCCCCAGCCCAGATCCTAAGTGTGGCATAGGTGTGTTTTATCGCTGGCAGTGCTTGCCATGTTCCATGTTCTCAGCCCCCACTAACATTCAGAGAGGCGATGGACAAGAGGAGGGCTTGGGTCAGGCCCACCTCAGGCCTCCCTGTCAACTTGTGCTTTGTGACACCAGCTGGCCCTGGAAGAAGCTCCTGTGTGCCGTGTGTGGCCTTTTAGCTGAGCTCTGAGTGAGCGCGGGCCAGTACCCACCCCAGCCAGGCTGAGTCTCTCCAAGGCCAGCCACCTCCCTGCTCCTTCCAGAAGCTGCCAGACAGCTCCTCAGCTCTGTGGCATTTTAGTCCTGGGGTCTCTGCAAGCCCATTTGCATACTGCAGGAAGTCTCTCTCCAGCACAGACCTTGGTCTTGGGCACCAGGAAGGGAGAGGGCTCACCTGGCAGGCTCAGGCATTTGCTCAAGAAGGCTTCCCCAGAGGGGACTCAGAGCCACGTGGTGGGGTGTGTCTGTCTGCTTGTGCAGGGTGACTGCCTCCTGCCCCAGACTCCTCCTTGAGATCTGAGAGCTGCTCTGCTCTGACCAACACACCTGTGATTGTCCCTGATGTCTTGGGGAAGGCCGAGGCACAGAGGAGGTCTGGTCATGGCGGGGGAGGGTGCAGCCAAGCCCTCTGTTTCTGCAGGGCATGGAGCTGCCCCATGGGACCTCTAAGGCTGGGGGGGGGGTGTACTGCCACACACTCTCACACCTCTCTCCTGCGGGGTGGGGGCTGAGCTGTGATGCTGACTCTTCCGCTGGCCGCCGAGTGCTTCACCCACGCACCCCAGGACTCTGAGACAGCCCTTGCTATTGCTCTCTCTCTTCATCTACCCAAAGCCCAAGGCCAGGTCCAGCTGCCCTCAGAGGCAGCAGCTTCGGAAACCCACAGTAGGTCTCTCAGAGTGCCTGCTGGTGCCCAGAGCAGACCCCTGAGCTCACAGGGGCGGCTGGGTGGGTCACACATGGCTCATGCCCAACCAGGCACTGCAGTGGGGACCCCCATTGCTCTGAAGCTGGCTGTCATTTGCTGGAGGCTCCGGCCTGCCTCTCCAGCACCAGGGAGATTTGGACATGCACAACCTCCAGCCCATAGGAAGTCTGGCCTTGGGAACAAGGCATCCTGGAACCACAGAACCTCCTACCAGGAGGCTTGTCTTCCCTCTGGGTGTTCTAAAGCCACACAAGCTTGGGAACCTTGCAGCTAGCAGCCCAGTGAAGCGCCAGGTGTCCTAGGTGCCCTTCTGGCCCATCCAGACCACACACAACACCGACCGCTCTTGTCCATACTCACCCCCATCACGTTTGAACTTGGACCACAGCAGACAGCCAGGACGTTCTCCCATGGGGGCCTCGATAGCTTTAACCCACAAAGCCTTTCAGTTAGTGTGTGTGTGTGTGTGTGTGTGTGTGTGTGTGCTGAACTGCTGCACCACCAGGGTCCCAGGGAGGGGGCCTTTATCAACCCAAATACATAGTGGGAGAAGGGGTCCTGTGCCATTAGAAATCTTGCCCTTTTCTGCATTTAAACATGACAGTGCATCTTCGGGGTCCCCAGCATAGGAATCGAGCCTGGGGGGAGCCAGGCAGCATCCTGGAGGATGGTGGGGAGGGCGGTGGGGGAGGAGGAGGGGCTGGGCACGAAATGCTTGAATACCTGCCCTGGGCACTGATCTAATTTCTTTCCAGCTACCACACATCCTGCTCAGAGTCGTCTCTCTGACTCGAATTTATTAAACATTTCCCACGTCTGCCCTTTGTTCCCGAGAACTGCGCTGCTCTGGTCTCCCACTCAGCTCTCCCGGAAGCCCCCGCAGAACATCCACAGCGTCTCCGCCTGCAGGCGAGCAGGTGACCGTCCCCACCCCTCACTCGGTTATGTTGCATGATTCATCTCTCCTCCGACTCACGCTGTGGCTCCTCTGGACAGCGCCCAGGAAGGCAGGCCTCCTTCCCCCCTCCTGATTCTCACAGCGCTGTATATGTGGGGACCCCACCCCACCCTGGGGAATGGACTCGGCAGGAACCCTCAGGGCGGGCCGCATGGGGCTCAGGACTACTCTAACGATGGTTCACTGTGTGCACGTCCCTTCTCATCCGAGTGTTTCTCTAGCAACGATGAGGAGCAGGTCCAGGTGGGATCCCTCAGAGCCCCCTCCCTGCTTCAGAGCTGGGGCAGAGATGCTCCCAGGAAATGAGGACAGGGAGAGGGCTGCAAATGTTCACACTTTGGGCTTTTGCCAAATGAGCCCCCCTCCCCCCACTGGTTTCTATCGCGTTTCTGGATGGGTTTTAGTGGGTGTTGATTGGACACTTGGTGAGCTGGGGGGCTCTGCGGGTTTGGTGTTGGACTGCTCACCCCAAGGCCGGCAGTTTGAAACCAGGAGCCGCTCCACAGGGAAAAGACCAGGATCTCTATTTCCATACAGAGTGACCGTCTCAGAAACCCCCCGGGGAAGTCGTGCCCTGTCCTGCAAGGCCATGAGACCTCAGAATCTACTCAGGGACAGTGGCTTTGGAAAGCCACAGGGAAAGTTTGTGTTTCAACCTATCCTAGGAGGTTGTTAGAAGACTCGGGGACAGTGAGCGGTGTGGTGTAGTGGGGTAGGGGGTGGGCCGCTAACTGTAAGGTCGACAGTTCAAAACCACTAGCTTTTCCTGGGGGGAGAGAGACAGACTTTCTGCTCCAGCAATGACTGACCACCTCGGAAATGCACAGAGGTGGTCCCCCTGTCTCCCCCAGAGACAATGAGTTGGAAGCCACCCTCCATGCTCACAGTCTTGACCCCTCCTGACTGTCCTGAGCCTGTGCATGAGACGAGGTTCTCCAGAGAAGCCGAGCCAGTGTGGCTTGTATCTGTGTCTGAATAGAAAGAGGGTTGTGTCTGGAAGAAGCACTTCAGCCTGTGTGATCATGAAGTGTCCATAGGATCAGGTATCAGGCATCAGAGACCCGGGACAACAAAAAAGAATCACACCATTGTGAATTAAGGGGAGTGTGGAGAGAAGATCCAAATCCATCTGTAGGAAACAGGACATCCCCTTGTAGAAGGGCTGCAGGGAGGAGATGAGCCAGTCAGGGTGCAGTGTAGCATTGGTGAAGCATACAACTTTCCTCTAGTTCTTTACTCCTTCCTCCCCCTCCACTACCAGGATCCCAATTCTACCTTACAAATCTGGCTAGAGCAGAGCATGTGTATGGGTGCAGAGAAGAGCTGAAAGCCAGGGCATACAGTACAGACAAACCTCTCAGGACCAATATTGGGAGTGCTGATAGCAGGAGGGGAGAGAAAAAGTCAGGGGGTGTAGATAGGGAAAACCAATCATATGATCTGCATATAATCCTCTCTGAGGCGTACAGACAACAGAAAAATGGGTGAAGGGAGACATGACTCTGTGAAAGGTATGAGAAAATAATAATTTGTAAATTATCAACGGTTCATGGTGGGGGGGGGGAGAAACTGAGAAGCTGATGCCAAGGACTCAAGTAATAAGCAAATGTATTGAGAATGATGATGGCAACAAATGCACCAATGTGCTTGTCACAATGGATGGCTGGATTGTGGTAAGAGTTGTAGGAGTCCCCAATAAAATTATTTTAAGAAAAGAACGAGAAAGATGTTTGTGTCAAGAGACGGCTCACACAGTCGTAGATGTGGGTGAGCCCAGTCTGGTTCAAGCCCATGGGTCCGGCACAGGCTAGCGAACAGGAAGCAGGAAACCTGCCGTCTGGTTGGGGTGGCGTCAGAGAAATCCAAATGAGTCCAGGGCTGGCAGGCTACTGCTGACTCCTGGGATGGGCAGGCCCTGCAGCAGGTCCTGGGTAAACCCACGGTCCAGATCCCGCAGGAGGAATGAGCAAGCTTCCGCACACTGTCAGTCTGCACGGAGAGTCAGACACACCCCATGAAACCTCCCTCTGTGGTACCAGGTTAAGGAGCGGGACCCTCACTGCTCGGCTGCTCCACAGGAACCCCCACCGTGGGGGGTCAGACCATCTCATGACAGAATCCTGGGCCGGCCACATGGACCCAGAGCCTAAGCTTCCACACCAGCAGAGAGGAGAGTTGGGTCCGTGATTCCGTGCATGCCGTCTAAAGTCCAGGCTTGCTTCAACAGGGTCGATCTCTGATCTCATGACGTGCTGGACGCAGGTGCACTGAGGCAGGGCGAGTTGGAGTCGGGGACCCAGAGCCACACAGTCTGGGTTTGAATTCCAGGTCTGCCTCCCTCGTTCCGTGACTGCCCCCAGCCCCCTCCCTGTGCCTCGGTTTCCTCCCCTTCGCGGTGGGCTCGCTGTAGCACAGAGGGCATTGCCTTCTTGTGGGGAGGCCGTGGGGTGTCAGGTAGAGACCATTCTCAACCACACCTTCAAGGCCCAGGTGGCCACGGCCACCACCTCCCAGCGTGAGCCCGGCGGGCTTCTCGCAGCCAGCCCCACGCCGTGGCCTCTTTTCACTGACAGCCGCCATCCTTCCGTGTGAGACGAATGAACGCGGTCATGCGGGAAATCAAATTACATGTTTTCTTTCTTCAAATATAATCAGGGCCAACATCTGTCTACCGAGATGAGACAGACTCGCTTGGTGGGGTGAGGGGGTGGGGGGCTCATTTTCCTTGAAGCAGCCAGGCTCCCGGTTACTGGGTGCTTGGGGACATCACTCCGTCACCTCCTCCATCCTGGTCAAATGCCATCAACGGCGCTCCGTGGGAAGACGTGGAGGGAGAGAAACGGAACGCCACCTCAGAAAGATCTCTGTGGCGGGGTTGTTTTCAACTCTCAAAAGTCAAGTATCTATCTTACCAGGCAGACACTCGTGATGATGTGGGTTAGACACTGGGTTCACCTGGAAGGCGGTGGTTCAGGTTCACCAGCTGCCCCACTGGAGAGAAGTGCGGCTGCCTGTTCCCATGAAGACGTACAATCCCAAGCAGCGCACGCAGGCTCCCCAGGAAGTGGTTGCTTGTGGTTTTCGTGGCCCTGATGTTGATCGCCATATGCCTCCTGTGCCTGAGGAAGTCGGACACTGACTGAGGAAGACTGATGCGGGGTCAGTGTGTTTGAATTGTGCTGCTGGGCAAGACGGGGGGGGGGGGGGGATGTTTCACAGACTGTGACTGGGACAGCCCGATCCGTCCTGGAAGAAAGAGGACCAGGCTGCTCCTGGAGGAGACTTTGTCTCAAGTGCTTTGGGCATGTCGTCAAGAGAGACCAGTTCCTGGGGAGGACATCGTGTTTTGGTAAAGTGTGGCAGTCATGTGTTTATGTTAATTTTATGATTGGAATGTAGGGGTGGAGTCTAGCCTGTTAATCTGGAGATAGCCATTGAGTAGCCAATGAGGCCTCTATGTGGGCATGGCTTTCTCCTGAGACTTCTGGGAAATCTCGCGATAGTTCCCTCATGAAGGTGAGAAGCTATCTTCCCAGTGGTTGGGAGTTAGTCTCAGAGACGATGAATCACAGACAAGACAAGATGGCAGCATCTGAGAAGCTGGAGAAGCTGGTGGAAAGACCACACGGCTTTGCCCTGATGGAGCCAGACCTCTGAAGCTGGGGCGGCCACATGGAGACCTTTGCCAGAGATTAGTTACTTTTGCTCTTGATAGACCCTGAGCCCTGGAAGCGAGGACCCATGTGGAGATCCCCACCAGCGCCAGGATTCTGCCCCCACTGACCTGTGATTTCGTAAGTCAGAAGGAGACTTTATAGACTGATTTCGGGCGTCCAGGTTAATATCGGACTTATGACTTTGAACTGGACTGGGCTCAATGTCCTGTTCCTCTTGTATATAAACCTTTTCCTTATATCTATATGTGTGCCTATGGGATTTGTTCCTCTAGCCTACCCAGACTAATACAAAGGGCCCTTGGGGAGACGGATGACAACACAGTGGCTGCCACAACGGGCCCAAGCAGGAGCTTGTGAGGATGCCCCAGGCTGTGTCCCATCCTCCTATGCACAGGTTCGCTGAGGCTCCGAACCCACACAACAACAACAACAACAGCATGTGTTGGAGCTGACTGGGTGGTATTTCAGTCTAGCTTGGCATAAATGCGCAATCGTGGATGCCAGGCTGCGGACTTTGTAACCAGAGGTGAGTTTAACTCCCTGGGTGCTGGGGAGGCATTTGAAATATTGGAGACAGGATGATCATTATTTTGCCCTTGCTGTTGCTGCTGAAAACATGTGGGAGCAGATGCAGTGCCAGCAAGTTCTCCACAGACGACCCAGCACCCTGATCACATCCTTCCACGGTGCAAACAGTCCCGCACCCCCCTCTCTGAACCCCTGCACCTCCTCCAACCTGCGAGTTCCTCATCTAACCTTTCGAGTTGCCCGCGACCATGCTTTCAAGGAGCACGTAGCTCGAGACAGACTTTCTTGACCAAACAGTCGAAGCTTTTGGTCCCTGTTCTTGTTCAAAGAAGGTTCTGGAAACATCCCTGCTGCTCAACAGTAGAAGGCAAGGTGCTGCTGCCGGGTTAAGAAGGGTAAGATGCGGAGTGCTGGCAAACATTGTGCAGCAATCAGTACCGGGGACCCCACCCTTAGAAAGGGGCTACGTGACTAGAAGGCCAGGAGAGCTGCAGAGAGGCCAGTGCCCTTGGGTTCTGACGCCCAGCCACACTGTGGGAGAGAGAAGGAACACTGACCGGCCCGGGCCCTCTTCACAGCTGTCCATACGTTTGAGCTCAGCGGTGTTCAAGTTTTTAAATGTGCTTTCATAGATCATCAAAGCTTGACTCGCTGGGCCGACTAATGCTGGAGATGGAACTTGGAATGCGTTGTGTGTCACTTCGTTCCAGCCTGGCGAGTCTGTGAGGGTCACCCAGCAGAATTGAAAAGCATTTGGAAGTTTTCACCGAGCAATGAAATAGGGCCGGCATCTCATTTAGGGCCATTCATGTAACTCTTATTCATAAAAATAAAAAAGCTAAACAATTGCTGAGCACTTACTCCTGCCTATCAGATGGGGATTTCTGCATGAGAAGGCCTCGGATCCCAGGTCTATAACATGCTGAGGAAGGAGGCTGAGGCTGGGGGCCAGACCATGCCTCAGCCACAGGCCTCCATCCAAAGTTCAAATCCAAGCTCACTGCCACTGGGTGGGTTCTGACCCCCTGAGACCCTCCAGGACAGTATAGAAACACACACCCCCCTTGGCTACCTACACTGTGAGTCTCTATGGGAGTGCTCAGCCTGATCGCTCTCCCTTGGAGCAGCTGGGGGATCCAAACCACTGACCTTGAGTCACTCAGCCCGTGTGTAACTCACATGCCCCCAGGGCTCATATCTCAGGTTAGGAAAAGTAACCACCCGAGAGTTAGGGACCGTCAAGCCCGACCTGCTCCCTGCAGGGCTGAGCCTCTTTCCATCGATTTGCACACATAACCACCCTCCCCCCCCACCTCAAGGAGTCAGCCAGCCATGTACACAGCAGTGGCCTGGGCACGCCCTTCCAGCTGTGGCCCCCACCTGCCGGTCCTTTCCCAAATGACGCCCCCTCCCCCCCCAGCAGACACCTTTTACTCCTCAAAACAAAACAAGGCCTCTTCTTGTGTAAAAAAGACTTCAAGGAACACTGTGGTTTCTGGTTGAAAGTTTAAAGATTTGTTCAGGGACATTGTTTGGGGTGTCTCATCCAGTCTGAAGGGCTCCAGAAATTCTGGATTCCAGTGAGGATTTGAAATCAGGGTCCACCTTCTCCCTCACCCCACCCCTCGCCCAAAGGTTAGGTGTCTTCTAAAATGATTATTTCATCAGAACTGCAGTCAGAGCTGGGGACACCACCCATCTCTGCCACCTTTCCTGTCTCCTTACCTGGCATCCACAATGAAGCTGCTCAGTCAATGAGCAGAATCAGCAATCACGCTGCCGGTCGACCCAGTGCCTCCTAGAGTGAAGTAGAAGACCCTTCTGGTCATGTTCCTGTTCCCGCTCTGGCACAGTGGGTGAATGTGGGCTGCTCACCTTGCAGTCCGCGGTTCAAACCCACTGGCCACTCTAAGGAAGGAAGATGAGTCTTTCTGCTCCCATGAATGTCCCAGACTTGGGAATGCCTAAAGACAGTTATACCCTGCCTTGTTGCTACTCCGTTTTGATGGTGGTGGGAGAGACAGTCAAGTTCACTGGCAGTCACAGTTCCCTCGCCACCTGCAAGACTCCACCACCTTGGAGAAGAGAGCCGGCTCTGTGGTTTTGAGAGCGGGGCTGCCAGCCCACCTTTTCACGCCTCAAGTCCAATGGCATCTGACATTCCTTGGCTCTCAGACTGCTGTGGGTTGGTGGGTAGAAGGGATGAGGTGAAAAAGAACAAGACGGTACCCTACAGCCTCTGGTCAATCCCTCACCAAGCTCACTGGTCCTCACTCGACAGGCTGGGAGGAAACGTCCATGAACGGATGAGTCCTGCCCTTTTTCAAGCAATGGAACCTGAAGGCAGGAGGTCCCCATTTCTTCCTGATCTCCTTCAGGATCCAGGCGGTGAATCCCAAGACACCCAGGAAGGGGAGCGGCAGGGCAGCACAGAAGTTAAAAGCTGAGAGTCAGCAAAGCCACCGCCTCCACTGGCCTTCACAGCACCTCAAGGACTCAGCATCATTATCTGCCCTACAGGCAACAAAGTAGAGACTTGGGTGGGGATGGGATGTGCCCAAAGTTCCCTGAATCATGAGCAAGAGAACCAGGTTCTGTTCCACGCCATCCACAGCCTAGCACTCAGTGTCAGGCGAAGGCCAACAGTGTGGAAGGACAGATGCACGACATCTGCAGTTCAGCATCCAGCCCCCTGCCATGGAGCCGACTCACTCGCAGGGAGTCAGGAGAACGGAGGGAGATCGATTGCTCCTTTCCTGTCAGCCTGGCTGTGCCGTGATTCTCAGAGGCTGGGTGATGCAAACTGGCCGTCGTTTGGGAATCGATCATAATCAATCAGATCCGATGCACTCGACCAACTTGTGGAAAGCCGTTTCCCTGGGGGCCTACTCTAACTCCAGATTATAAAGGTGGTTTCTGGTACAACTTTCTCTATCTCACTGTCAACCCTGCATGACCTACGAATCTTGGGATGTCAGCTCCTACCTGTCTCTCTGGTCTGCTGACTGACATAAGAGTTGGGCCAGCCAGTCCTAATCGTACGAACCCCTAGGGTGAAGCAGTGTGTGTAGAGAAATATGACACATGCACCCCCCCCACACACACACACATACATACACATGTGCACCTGTAGCTATCTCCACCTCCGCGTTGCTGTTGGGGGTGTCAGATGTCATCAATCAGTTCTGACACACGGCATTCCCACGAGCTATAACCAGAAGCCTGGCCCGTCCTGTACCATTGTCATGATTCTTGTTGGCTCTCTGATGCCCATTTCTGCAGCCTCTGTGCCATGTCCTCTGAGGGGCCGGGGTCACCCTCTTCATCGCAGACATTCCACTTGATCCCGCACCGTCCTTTCCCATGAACTGGTCTCTCTCCATCAGAGAGCCAGAGAAACAAAGCCTGGCCATCCTCCTCTCTCCTCTAAGGAGTATTCCATGACTGTCTCTTTTCCAAAACAGATTTATTTGTGCTTCTGAGTCCGTGGTACTGTCGATAATTATCAACGCCGTCCATTCAAATGCGTCCGCCGCCCCCCTCCTGTCTTCCTCATTTATTATCTGGCTTCATCCTTTTAAGGATAGCCATTATCACGTGCACATGAGGTGACTGGAAATGCCATGGCGTGGATCAGGTCCTCTAGAGTCCTCAAAGTGACATTCCTGCTTTTCGAGAGAGGCCTTGTGCTGCAAGTTGACTCAAGACCAGGCCAAGGCCTCAACTTTGATTTCTCAGTCCAGACAAAGGCAGCACTACTAGGCCAAGCCCTGAAAGGACAGCTTCACACACACACACACACACACACACACACACCCGCCCGACCCCCCACACTCCACTCCATGACATCAGCTTCTCGTCTGTGACTTGATAGCACATGACGCCCCAACATGCCCTGGGATGGCCAGAGCTCAACTCATAGCCCGGCCCCCCTCACGCATAGCCCTGCCCACAGCGAGTGCTCAGGGATGACCCTTCCCCGCCACAGCTTGCTCCCCACCACCCTGTGGGACCCTGGGCCCTGGTGCTCAGGGGCCAAATCAGACCAGGGCAAAATCCTGCCCATGTCGAAATGAGCAGAATTTAACACAGTGGTAACCTCTCTTTGACAGTGAACTTGGTGTTACCCGGGGCTGTCGGGAAGAGTCCCTCGGTCTCCTGCCTCCCTGTGTCACTTCTCTCCCCTAAGATGATTGCAAAAACACAGCCGGGGCTGCCCACTCTAATGCATTTGTGCAGCTTTGCCATGGACGGTGTTAAACAGGACAGCCTCTATTTCACACTTGAGGCACAATTCTTCGGCCTCTTAGAGTCGACACACGTGTGGAAATTGAGGCACGCTATCTGGCCTCCGTAGATGTGGCTCCAACACCCCTTCTCCACGCATGGCGAGTCCCTGCCTGATGTAGCAGTGAACTGGCCCAAGGCAGCTTTGCTTCCTTAATCATTTTAACAAGCCAGCGCACGGGGCTTTGGATAAATATGCCTGGGGAAAAAAAGAATGCAAGAATGCCAGATAGAGTTGGCAATTAGCAACATCGAGGTCACAGAAAGCTGATTGGGAAAGCTGTGGGCTGCTTTCTTATTTCTTCATTCTTAAAATAGTCTCTGGTCACTCTCCAGTGTCAGAGCCAGGGAAGCAAAGAGACAGACTCCAGACTGCAGAGAAGGTCCAGGCATCCCGCCCTCACAGTGGGG